>VOQJ01045223.1:0-10991 GCA_015052665.1 Apistogramma diplotaenia | reverse complement strand
AAAAAAACGAAATAAAGGGTGACATTTAAATCGAAACACTTTCAAACCATTTGTCTTTTTTTTTTTTTTTAAAGTGCACTGTGCACAGAAAAACAGATTGGGTAAGAGCTGTAAACCAGCTGCTTCCTGAAGTGCTCAGACAGGGTGATGGATGCTGCATGAAGTCAACGAATGGTGTCTGTTCTCCAAACCTGCAACATTTTAACAGGAAAATTAGCTTTATGAAAATGGCATCATAGTCTCTGGTGAAGTGAAACCAAAACTAACATGGTTGTTGTGAACATGCCCAGAGCTACTGCAGTGTCTGCATAATGCTGTCTGAAAACTGCTGTGATGCAGCTGCACGACTGCAAATGTGTAAGGGAGAAGACACTTATAGATGGCATTACAAGTGCAAGTTTGCACCCAAATACTGAATGAAAATAAATGTAGCAGAAGATTTTCTAGCTTGACACACCAATCACGTGTGGTTTCAAAAGAACAACAAAGATAAAACTGACCTGGTCACATGCAGTCTGTCCACAGACTCAGACAACTTTGGATATTTTTAAAAGTGGAAGGTAGAGGGAAAAAATAAAAGGTGGGTGCCACAAGTGTGTCATTACCCTCATCTCCTGCCTGCTCTGTGGTCCTGTAATAAAAATAAAGGACAAAAAAAGAAGAAAATGAAACATTTTCACTGAAAATCATCTGAAGTGGCAGAAAATCACTTCACACTGTAGGGTTGCCACCCGTCCCTTAAAATACGGAATCGTCCTTTATTTGGATGTTAAAAATTACCCACAAGAAATATTTCAGAGAAAATATATGTGTGTGTGTGTGTGTTGGGGGGGGGTGAGAAGGTGTTTTAATCAGAAATTAAATTTGGTTCAAATCTCCAGACATTAAGTGTTCCAAACAGATAAAAACAAACAAATTTAATTTTAAAAAGAATCTGACAAGAATGTGGTAATATAACTCTAATTTGTCTCTTTAATATGCAGGGGTGAATTCGTTTTGGCAGAGATTTCATATTTCAGTTAAAAATCTTCCATCTCCTTGTGGCTGGTTAGAAAAGCATTTAACCAGAAGATGGCAGTAATGTGTAACACGTCTGAAACCAGGAGGGCACAGGAGCAGAGCGCGCATCCTCCACAAGTTTCATGGGTTTTTTTTCTCTTTTTGCATGTGCTGCAGTCTCCATCGAGTTTCATTAAATTCCGCCTGGTTGGGTTTTCTTTGCAAACAGGTTTACAAGCAAATAAATCTAGAGCATCAGGCGTGGCTCAGTGTTGGATCAAATTCAAAAGAAGCACAGATTTATAGAAATCATTTTAAGGTTCTTTGTTCCCAGTGCTGCACTTACTGCCCTGGATGTGCTTTGGAGTAAATAACTAGTGTATGATGTCACACCTTACCTATTCTCTTAAACTTCTTTCTTTTCTTCTAAATGACGAGTGTGGCAAAAATAAATAAAATTATCTCCAGGAGCTGCAACGCCTCGGATCATACATTGTTGCTTAGTACATCCCAGCTTTCAGTGCTTCCTTCGGAGTTATTGCTTTAACCTTTTAATCATGACGGCTCTCTCAAAGGAAAGAAATGGCGGCCAGCTGTTTGTTTTTTTGTCACAGGAAGTCGTGAAATTCTTCATAGGTGTGACAGCACAGAAAACCACTTTGCCCTTTACTGCTCTCCAGATGTTCTCTATATGTCAGCATGTGCCTCATAAATGCCTCCCTCAGATGGCCATTAAACAATAGCAGGTGTGTGTTGTGTTTTTGGAGAGAAGAGGCGGAGAATATTCCTTTAAAAGACAATGGTGACAGAAGAGCTAGGAAACCCAAGACATAGGAGTGGATACCGCCCGAAATAAACATGACTGTCAAGTCTGCTGCCCGCAGAGCAGCGCTCGAGTTAAATCATTTTGTATCTCCATGTTTTGTTGAGTTTATTTTTTGGTTTGTTTGTCATAGCTTCCTTAAAACCCTTGACTTGCAAATAATGATAAAACCTACAGAAGAGTTCTGTGAAAAGATCTTGTTGTATTTTATAAATATATGCCTATAATCCTGTATGTACTGCATTTGTACCTCTTTGTTGCTTTCTATATGAATGCTAATGTGGATGGAGAGCAGGAAAAAAAAAAGAAACATGGTAGGACCAACCCATTTTAATAAACATGAAACTGCGCATCAACTCAGCTTCAGTTTCACACCCAAACATAATTTCATCGTGCATTTTAGCATGGTTGCTGTTTTCCCTAATGTTTACTCTCCCTCTTTCGTATCAGTGCTCGGCAGTTATGCTTTGTGGATTAAAGTGTAACAAAAACAAAATAAACGAAATAGAATCAATAACAATGTATTCAAATGCTGTCAGTTTTGCAGATGACAGATGAGGTTAAAAGAAGCTGATTATAATTAAGATACACAGTATGTGATATCTTTTATTATTTTGTCCTTTTGTTGAAGATCTGCTAACAAATACTTCAGACATTCAAGATGAAACAGGCAGACCAGAGACTCCTTGCTTCACGAGCAGGCTGCAATCCAGTTGGCAGCCTGTTGTGATTCCGGTTTTGATGATGCTTTTTGTACTCTGCTGACTGTTTTTACTCAGATCAACAAACAGCAGAGTTTGAGTGGATATCTGCAGCATATGGCAGAGGAGACATTCACTGTGCCGAGCAACACTGAGCAGTTGCAACTGGAAAACAATCAACTAAAGCAAACCTGCGTTTCTGTTTGGTTTTCCAACAAGTCCCGACACACTGAAGTGCTCATGCTGCTGGCTGGCTGGGTGTTAGCGTTCTTCACGCTGCTTCTTTCTACAATCAGAATTAATGAAGTAGGAAAGGCTGTAGGGTGTGCCCAGCAAGGCCAGGCATTCAATTCGATTTTATTTATATAGCACCATTTTGCAACTTTGCCTCAAGGTGCTTCCTATTGTAAGGAAAGACCTAGCAATATAAGAGAAAATCCTAACAATCAGATGATGCCGTATGAGTAAGTACTTGGCAACAGTGGGAAGGAAAAACTCCCTTTGAACAGGAAGAAACCTCCTGAAGAACCAGGCTCAGGGAGGGGCAGCCATTCACTTAAACCAGTTGTGGGTGAAGGGCCCAGTTCATACTCTTGCTGCAGCACTTTGGACCAACTGGAGGCTTTTCAGGGAGTTTTTAGAGTGGCCTGATAACAATGAATTATAATAGTCCAGCCTAGAAGTAATAAATGCATAAATTAGTTTTTCTGCATCATCCTGAGACAAGATGTTTCTAATTTTAGAGATAATACACAAGCACAAGAAAATAGTCCTACATATTTATGTAATATGTACACTTACTCTAAGATTCCTCACTGTGTGACTGGAGGCCAAGGTGATGCCATCCAGATTATCTGGTTAGACACCATGTTTCTAAGGTTTGTAGCATTGAGTACAATAACTTTTAGACTTGTAATAATATTGCCTTATTCCTAACTGATATTCAGTATGGGTCAGGTTGCAGGATAAGAGTGTATAATAGATGGCACCCACTACTGGGTGAGAGACAACAGAGTTGTTACCTGATGCCTGATAAGACAGATAATGCTATTTCCACTGGGACAGTGACATGCCAAGACAGGACTGTGCTCCCAGTGTGAAGCAGAGGATTAGTTAAATTCCCGGGGTGACATTGTTTAAACACAACACTACCTGTGCATGACCATCATTTTATCCCGATGGAGAGACCTGAGACATGACAATCTAGTATAGTGGGCTTCTCTCTGAGATAAAGTAGCGATCGTTTATTAAAATATATTTAGGGGTGGCCACAGATAATCGTCTCCATCCATCTCCCCAACATCCTCCCTAACACCCTCCTCTGTCAAACCAACCCTCCTTCACAACCTCCTCCACTGAGGTCCATATTCAACATCCTTTGTCTATCCACAATGTCTCCTCAGCACACATCCAAAAACCAGCTCAGCCTTGGCTCTCTAACTTTGTTTAAAAATCTGCTCAACCTGGGCTGTCCTTCACAATTTCACTACCTCTACTGCTTGCAGTTTCACTGTTACACTTGTCCCCCTCATTCTCACACATGTATTGCTTCAACTGGCTTTCATTCATCTTGTCTCCTGTACCTTATTATTAGGGCATAAAAAGTTTTATGTTGTAACTCTTGAAATGGCAAAGGATGAAGTCTAACTCTGCATTTAGTTCTTTTTTCTTTTTTTTTTTTCATTTAATGGCCCCTGAGCTGCGCATGTATTATTTAGGTTGAAACGGCTCCCCCTGTCGACCGTTCACCGTAACAGCAGGACGCCTGTAAGCCCACTGGCAGCTCCGCACAACAACACAAACGCCATCTTTAGCTGACAAGCAAAGTACCGAAGCTGAGAGTTGTGAAGCGAAACTAGGTCAGGCGCTCGGAAAACCAGTACACTTTTGAAAACCTAATTTCACAAGATTCCAGGCAGTTTTTGCTAATCTCTCGACACACCGTGCTGTCGTATGGTCCAATGTGTTTGATCGGTCGGCTAGCTCGGACGCAGTTTTCTTGTGTCGGTCCCGGTTGACGTTGAGTGATCTTCTTTTAATAAACAAACCCACGGAGGAGGTGAAAAACCAGGTGAGGATAAATAACTGTCGGTGTGGAACCTGTAAGTATCTAACTAAGCTGTTTATAGTTAGTAGTTTACTTGTATTAAGTGGGTAGACTTCGCTAAGTAGTTACCAAGATGTACAGTTGGACTGAGCTAAGCTAACTCATGACGGGTGTGTGTGCTGTAAATTGCGGTGAGAGTCGACGGCGTCAACACCGTGGCATTTATGTCTAAAAAACAAAACAAGAAGTAGAAGTACTTTTAATGAAGGACAGCATCAGGGAGGAGACGCTAACTTCGAGCAGTGCTTAACACACGGGGTGTTCGTTGAAGCGGAGGGAGGCGTGTCCTCCATTTGTACTGTTTTCATTTTCAGGTGAGCGGACGAGACGCTGAAGGAAACACGCAGGGTTTTCCTGCCGTGGACAATCTAACCGGAGAGACGGAAATGAAGCAGCTGCTTTATAACCTTGGCACTCTTAATACCTGTGCGTATCGACCGATGCTGATAGAGCCGGGAGCTGGTTTAATTGATTAACGATTAAAGATCTCGTCAGGAGTGTTTTTGTTTAGAAGTCCAGTGAACTAGATAACTAGTATCCACGGTAGAAATAGATTAAAACACCTGAACTGTCATATCAGAGTGCTGGGTTATAGTTTAGTCATTTTTGATCAAACTGGCAAACATTACAACTGAAGAGACATATTTTTTTAGCTTTGTAAGTACGCATATTTTTTTTCACTTTTTTCTTCAGTCACCCCACATTTATTTATATTTTGCTGTGATCTGTTGATCTGTTGATGGAAATAGATCGAAATACAGTTTATAAGGCAAAAAGAGAGTTTATATAATTCTAACATGCTTGAAAGTCGATATTTGGTCTGACCACTGTTATTCTTCAGCACAACATGAACTCCCTGAGGCAGCTTTCTTCTCGTTTCTTTAAGTGGTCTTTAGGAATAGTTCTACAAGCTTCTTGAAGGACATTCAAAGCTCTTCTTTGGATGTCGGCTACCTTTTATTCTGTTCGTAATCAAGATGATCCCACACTGCCTCAGTGGTGATGATGTCTGGGCCTTTTCTCCCTGTTTCCCTTCCTTAAAAATGGCTTCTTGACAGCCACCCTTCCACTGAGACTGTTTCTCAGATGGTCTGGTCAGGTCGTCTGTTGTAGGTTGTTTTTTAGGCCTGTGACTTCTTTTGTTCTTCACTTGTGCAGTTTCTGCAAATTTGCTAAGGACACGCTGCATGCCATGCTGAGATATAAAATGTTTCTGGCAAACAGCTGTCTGGGAATCAACTTGTTGGTGCAGAAATGCTATTTTATGCTGTCAGACTGTGTTATGTTTGGCATTTTTCCATAGATTCAAATAAAGAAATGGGAGAAAATAGTTTTTTTTTTTTTTTTATGACTGCCTGCTGGAAACAAATTGCCTAAAGATCCCATTCACAATTGTTTGTGTTGTACATTATTCAAATACAGAACATTGGTTCAACTCTTGAGTTAGGTGCCTTTTGTATGCCTGAATGATTCATGGGTCAGTGTTAAGAGTCTTAAACAATCAAACAAAGCATTCCTCAGGTACAAGAACTGGACTGAAAATGAGATAAAAAAGTAGCCAATCTCCCAGTTTAAAAGTTATAATAAAGTCTGTATCGTCTTGTTTCATCAGCTGATGATGTTTATGACTTTTTTTTTTTCAAACCGCGGGGTCATCTGATCCTGCTTTGAGTCTGCATTTAGGAAGAAACTCCTGCTAAAGGAGAAATGTGAGCGAAATCTTGTTTTATTTCTTTTCTCCCGCTTGTCAAAGAGCAGAATCACAAGTACTTGATATAAATGTGTTGTGCAGCCTGACAGGAAACCCCGGTGGCTGTTGGTTTTGGTGGAGCAGGCCTGCTGTGATCAATCGATCAGTCTTAAGAAAATGAGTGAAACCTTAAAGACGCTGTTACTCTTGTCGTTTCTCAAAAAGCTACATAAGCTACATATCTTGGCTACAGTTGCTCTAAATGCTGCCATGAAATGATTTTGTTTAAATAATTCATGACCCAAAATAAGCAAATCTATAAATAATTAACCAGATTACCTACTAAAATACGTGTGCCTTTAAACAGTCGTGTATCAGCCTTCTATATATGAGCTGCAAGACTGTGAAAAGTAATAATTCGCAGCTAAGAAAAACTCAGCCCATCTGTCTGGATTTTAACCCCTCATCTGTTCACCCAGGATGAAGCGAGCTCTCCAAGGGAATGAGCAGGAGGATGGAGGTGGGACCAGCAGTGGGTGTCAGAAGACTCTTAAACGGTCCCGCAAGCAAAGGAGGGAGAAAGATTTGGAGGATGAGAAAGCCCGCTGGGAGTGTCTGCCACAGGAGGTCCTGCTCCACATCTTCCAGTACCTGCCTCTACTGGATAGGGCTTTTGCCTCCCAGGTACCTGTATAATGATGCAACATTTATAGCTGCGCTTAGTCGCCCGTATTTAGGCGGGGACGGTATTATTAGTTTGTTAATTGTCAGATGGTGGCTTTTGAGAACTTCCTGATCACTGCTGTTAGATAGCAGCAGCACTGTCACATTTCGTCCCCTCTTCCTACTCATTTGTAAACCTTTGCTTACACACTACGTTGACATTATTATACCTAAATGGTTGTTGAGTTTATCTAACGGAGGATTATAAGCCTTAAAGGCCATAAGTGGGTGCTTCAGCTTGACTGTGATTGTGATGCATGTTGCATTTGCTCATATAATGAGAGAAGTCTTCATTCACTAAACTAAGAGGGTAAGGCAGAGTTCAGTTAGTCGCTTTGCTCTGTTTGTGGGTATAGGGTCATGTTTCACAGCACTGCCTCACTTACAACCGCCACAAGTAGCCAGGCGGTGGAGTTGGAAGCTCCAACTTTGGGATGAGATTTCCCTACCAGCAGATATTGTGGGTTGCCACAGCAGCAGCTCTCAATATCTGCTGGTAGGGAAATGAGGTGGCCAGCTGCAGTGACTGAGCTTTCAAATTAAGTGTGAGAGAATTATATGCTTTACAAAAATGTTTTTGTTCTCCTCTCTTAGATGAAAACAAATTAGTAAAGCATGCTTCAGCTCACTAAAGTCCAGCGTATGTGTGGGAAACTATTGGATGCCACACTTTGTCTGAACTCTGCCATTTTTAAAATGCAATGTGGAGGGTCAGTTTCTTCTCTTTTAATAGAGCAGAGCCAGCAGTCGCGAAGGGAGCGACTAACACGTGTTGTTTTTTTGTTTTATTGCCAATATTCAAAGTGTCCAGCATTTAAAGGACATTTAGAGCGAATTAGGTACCAAATTCAGAAATGTTGCACATGCCAAAATAGATGGCTTAAACAGAACATGCAACCAAAATTCTGCAGTTATCAGGCACTTGGACCAGATTACAATGAGAGCGCCTCTGAGACTGCCACCCTGCGCTAAGGCTAAAGCCGCATTTTGCAATTTAAACGAAGGTGATCTGGCACCAAAATGGAGCGCTCTCCTCCAGCCACGCTTCACCTCCCCACCGAGTCTCATGAGTTTCAGTTTTACTGTAAGGAAGGGAAAAAAAACCCCTCAAAGTGGACTGCAGAGGACATATAGAAGCAGAAACACATAAGAAATGTTTAATTTACGTGTTATGTATATATTTACGCCTGGGAAACAGTCGGTGATGATTTTGACACTTGTTAATTTTCTTTCACACTCAGCCGGCTAAGAAAGCTGACGTGATGAAGCATGTGCGAAGATTCTCCCAGCTTCACACATGGCTTATTAATACAGCTGGGTCCTGTCTTATTAATTAATATTAAATGCTTATTTACCGAATATTTATTAGTCGAAGGTGCCGTGTCAAACAGATGCTACCTGCTTCTACAAAATATTAAAACATGAGTGGATGGCGATAGTGACTTTCCAACTCGCTCATTTATTTATTAATGCTTTCACTTATGATGACACTATTCAGCAGTACTTTAAACTAGTCAGTAGACACACAAATGCACAGTGCTCTAAGTCCACTCAACATATGCTCTGAGATTAATTATTGGTTTCTCTTCTCCCCTCTGAGTCACATTTTGTCCCCTTGCCTGAGGATGGAGAGAAAAAAAAGCATTTTTGGCTTCAGCATTAAGAATTGAAAAGTTTCTGTTGTTGCTGCAGGTGTGCCGGGGCTGGAATCAGGCCTTTCACATGCCAGAACTGTGGCGATGCTTTGAGTTTGAGTTGAACCAGCCAGCTAGCTCCTACCTGAAGGCCACACACCCAGACCTCATCAAACAGATCATCAAAAGGCACTCCAACCACCTACAGTATGTCAGCTTCAAGGTATGAAAGAGAAGGAGGGGGGGGAGTTTGAGGTTAAAATAGTTCAGTTGTGAAGAGAAGTGTGTAGTGAAGTGGATTTTTATGGACTGTCCAACACACAGTGTCATTTTCTCTGTGTGCTGCCAGGTGGACAGCAGCAGAGAGTCTGCAGAAGCAGCGTGCGACATCCTCTCTCAGCTGGTGAATTGTTCTTTGAAAACTCTGGGGCTCATCTCCACAGCCAGGCCCAGCTTCATGGAGCTGCCTAAGGTCAGCCTCAGCGAGAGTGTTATGTCTGTGCGTCTTCATCTAAAAGAGCAAAACTTGGAAGCGACTTTTTTTTTTTTTTTCCCCTCACGGTTACCTCGCACCGCAAGGTGGGGGCACGAGCTTTTGCAGAGCCTCTGAAATGAAGCATGACTGAGAAGATTTGAGAACCACTGAAGCACTCAGACACGAGCTTCTCTGAATTGTAACGCACTGTAGAGATATGAAAATCCACCATTTTAAAGCTATAGTCTTTGATTAATGCCTGGAAGGAAACTGGTCTGATTAATGTCAAGTGCCTGTGGCAAGGTCTGCAAGTTAATACCTTCGAAATCTTGCACTCAGCCACAGTTTTCTTTGGCAGTCTTTGAAGACGGATCACACACATGCATATAGTGTAAAAAGAAACCCTTTGGATTTATTATAATTTGCTGCGTGTGGACCTTTTTTTTTGTGTCTTGACTTTTTACAACCACCTGCACAAATATGCACCTACTTCTAGAAAAACCTGAAGTTGTCAGTCTATGTTTAGTTGAATTAGATGCCAGTTGCTAGCTCTGTCTGCAAATTCCTTATTGTCTTAGTAATGTTCACTAAATGTTTCTCTCTTTTCTCTGTTCAACAGTCCCACTTCATCTCAGCACTCACTGTGGTTTTTGTCAACTCTAAATCCCTGTCGTCCCTGAAGATTGATGACACGCCCGTGGACGACCCTTCTCTTAAAGTCCTGGTGGCCAATAACAGTGACACTCTCAAACTGCTCAAAATGAGCAGCTGCCCTCATGTTTCACCTGCAGGTACTGACGAATGGGACAAATGACCGAAATTATGGGCCTTAATGATTAGCAATGACTCATTTGTCACTGTGAACAATTTGATTGATCAAGACCTGCTATTGCTGACAGTGCATGGTTTCTCCCTGATCTCTGAAGGTCTTAGGCTCTGAGCGTAGATGTGTCGAGGTGGCATTTTTCAGACTTGTAGTTTTTCACACATTTGATTCTGCTCACTATGAATTTATGCCCTCCAGGTAAAAAAAAAAACCCAAACATGTTTCATAAAGCTTCAGAACCCTGAAAGACTCCCCGTAAGCCGACAGAAAACACAGACTAGGCTCACAGCGTTTAGGCTACAAATAAGACTTAAAAAAAAACCAACTCACTATTTTTAAAAACAGCATCTTAAAACACAGTTGTGTAGTTCCCTGATAGATGAAGATACGACATTAATTAGCACCGATGTTGTCATTTTTCTCTGAAACAGCAGAGAACGCTCAACATATTCTCATTAGGCCTCATTAGGCTGGCGTTGCGTGAAACTGGAAGCCTGATAATGCAGAGTTGGTGAAACACATTTGTACATCTCTGAAACATTGCACATTTTTAACACCACAATATATTTTAAAATCCTGTTAATAGTACTTTGGGTGTAGCTGCGAAAGATGATATCACTAGTGCATTAGCTAATAAGCAGAGTTGTTTTGCTCTATCTATTGATTTATATAACCACCATTAGATTAGATAGATGATAGATAGATAGATACTTTATTAATCCCAGAGGGAAATTCAAGGCATCTAGTAGCATACAGAGGGACAGTTTACATAAAGATACAAGAAATATATATATATACAAAAAAAAAGAAAAAAAAATTGGAATTAAAATACTAAAGTCAGAATATAAATAAAATAAAATACTAATATAATAAAATAAAGTAAAATAAAAAAATAAAATACAATACAATAAAATCAATTACTACAATACAAATTAAGAATTATTAAAATAAAATAAAATACTAATAATATAATAAAATAACATGCAATATACATTAAACTATGCTTGACTCTT
>VOQJ01045221.1:0-11566 GCA_015052665.1 Apistogramma diplotaenia | reverse complement strand
ACTTAAGCAAAGAAGTTGAACCAGTACTTCAACTTTTACCAAAGTATATTTTAACAGGGGTACTTGTACTTCTACTTAAGCACAGAATGTCAGTACTTTTGCCACCTCTGGTCCTCTCACCCTTGCTGTTCAGTCTGTACACTTCAAGCTTTAGGTACAACTCAGACCACTGCCAACTACAAAAGTTCTCAGATGATACAGCCATATCAGACAGGAACGAAGAGGAATTTATCAACCTTCTAACTGATAAATTACTATTCTATCCTCCGAGCCACGGCAACATTACCCAAGGACATGTCCATATGACACACGAGGTAGGCATGGTCAATTGGAAACGTAAATATAGGTCGTACTTTGGGGCCCTGCAGAAACAACGGATGCTTATGTTTTTCCTTGGAGGACATGTTGGGACAACCCCCATCACCCTCTGCATAAGACTGTGGCTGTGCTGAGCAGCTCTTTCAGTCAGACTGAAACACCCTCCCTGCAGAAAGGAGTGCTTTCGCAGGTCATGCATCCCAACAGCAGTTAGACTGTACAACACATCATGATGTCATGAGTCACTTGGACTCTTTACCTCCACTACCATCACTTTATGCACACAGTGCACCTTTACATGCATTACATATAAATTTTATTTCATCACAATTTTCCATTCCAACGGTGGCGTTTTGATGTGTTTGCGCCTTCTGTTTAGACGGAGCCGCGTCAAAAACGATTCGCGTTTACACGGAGCCGGTTCAAATGGCGGAAACAATGTAGTTACCATCACACTATTTTATGATATCTTGTATATAGTGTTTTGATATTTATGTGTGTTGATGTATATTTTCTGTACTTGCTGCTGTAATACGCAAATTTCCCCGTCATGGGATCATTAAAGTTTTAATTGCGCTAAGATAATGTTGTTGCGTTTTTGTAATTTGTAATTGCGCTAAGTTATCTTATCTTATTTTGTGAATGTTTAATAGAAAGCACTTGCACTTGTAGGGATGTTCGTGCAAACAGGTGAATGAAACGCCCTTGCAAAGTCAGGGTATAGAAAACCGCTACATAAGAACCAGCCCATTTACCATTGCAGTCACACTGTAGCGTCCCTCAAGACGAAAATGGCGAGGGATAACCAGCAAAAGTTGCATTTTAATTGTTAAACCAGAGGTTGCTGTGGGCCACTAATCAGAAAAGTAATGTATAGTTGTGCGATTTTACAGCACAGCAGCTCACCATTCTGATTAGTTTCTGTCCACAATTTTACTTTCAAACCCAAAAGCAGCATTTACCGCCGTATACTAAATAATCAACTTGAGTCTGCGTGTACAACGGTTCCGTAACGCATTGCGTTTGTGATATCACGTTCAAGGGTTTCTATGGAAACGTGGAGGAGGGCTGTATCCACCGGAAACGCTGCAGTGCCAGCAGAAAATGTATAGAAAATGTACATTTTCTCTTTTTGTGAGTTTATTTTTCACATAATTCTGCAGTCAGATATGTTGAATCGTGGGAAATCATAGTGTCGGGTGATGTGCTTGATTGGTGCGCCGACTGTATAGGAAACATCGCACCGGGCGAGAGCAGCCTGTGGTGGGGAAAGCACAGCGGTCCTGCCTCCTTCAGTGACCATCCTCAAGTCCCAGCGATAAAAGCCATCGCTGGCGACAGCGTAACCATGGACGAGTGCCATAAATTTCCTGTGTAACGCTTTCACAATGTCCGACTGCTTGTGCAGCTGGAAACTCCCAGTAGTCTGACAGTAACGTTACAGGCCTGCGTTTACCATCTCGAAAGCACGCTAGCTGGAACTGCTAGCGTTGGACTTTTCCGCACTACACCTCTAGAGTTTGACGGTGCAGCTGTTTTTTTCTTTTTGTTTTGTTTTTTATTGTTGTTGTGTTTGCTGGCCACACTTCTACATTGATATCTACTAACTGGAGGACCATTTAACTTCAAAAAGTGTTTTATGGTATTCTTATCGGCGAAAAAGAAGTGGGCATAAGCTAAAATGGTGAACTGGAGGCGGCTGCTACGAATGTCCAACCGATCGTTTCTGGCCTTCATATTCTTCTTCTCAATGTCCACCACTTGTCTCTACTTCATTTACGTGGCCCCTGGAATAGGTAAGTAATCAGCAGTTTGCGCTACACGCTTTACACAGTAACAGATAATGTAATTGCGTCTGGATTTTCCTCTGCACTGTAGCCATCAGCTGCTGTTACAGTTGATGCTAAGGCTAAACAGGTTAGCTAACAGGCTCATTGACACAGTTTAAAGTTTGATACCAGGTTCCCATGTTTACTTTGGCTTATTAATTTTGTTATATAAATAGTCAAAAAAGTCTCCTGTTTTCTAGTGAGCTCACAAATTACACGTTATCCAGAAAATCAGGACAAGGGGTAGTATTCTGAGACTCCAGCTGTCATCACATTGCTGCTTTATGAATGAATGAATGAATGAAGGATGGGCTTCACTGCTATCCGGAATATCTGGGGTTTTGCTTTTTGCTTTTTAAGTAGGGTTCTGTTATTTTGAAGATGAAAGTCTGAAAAAATTGACACTATTGATATATAGTTATATTAAAAATATGTCCTACTGACAATATTAGGTGCTGAACTATGGAAATAATACATCAGGATGTATTGTAATTTTTGGAGTGTACGCTGATTTTATTTGAACAAACTCCATTTATCTATTTGAGTTGCTCATATTCCTTCCCAGCTATATAGTACAATGGAGCCCTGACATTTGGGCAAGTACATCTTCAGGCTTTCCTCAACTATCTCAACTTAAAAAGTTTTTTGTTTTTTTTTAAAATTCTGTTTAGATCCACTTTAGTACGAATGCAGATATTTGAATGGTGCTTTGCAGTCTGGGCAGGTTTCACCTTTTGTTTCTCCATATCTTTGCTGATGACCTTTAACTCTTTAATATCTGAGGTGAAGAAGGTCTGTGGTGAAGAAGTGATTGTATATAGAATTATGTTGCAAGTGCAAGTTTTTTTTCTGTGCTTGGGAGAAGAACGTTTTAAATGAAATATACTTTAAGGCGTGAGGCCTGTACTACTAAAACAGGGGTGTCAAACTCAAATACACAGTGGGCCAAAATTCAAAACTGCGACAAAGTCATGGGCCAACATTGATATTTATTGAAAGAAATCTTCCTCCAGATATAACAATGAACTTTTTCATATGGACATTACTAGTTTTCCTTACCAAACCAACCAAACTTCTTTTCATCTCTTCTACTTTCTGGCACCTTTGAGTCACATCCATGTCCTTGTACTTGTCTTGGTGTTTCGTTTCATAGTGTCGTCTAATGTACTCCTTGGTTATAGCCACATTGGCTCCTCATACAAGACAAACAGCCCTGTCTTTTACATATGTAAACAGACCTGCCTAGAAAGCTCCTGTTTTCTGATTTTCTTTTTGCCATTTTTCAGAGGGGAGTACAGTGCCAATATTAGCATAAGGTTACTCTATGACTACTGTCAACAGAGGAGAGGGCGTTTATGGGTCTTGTCATGATTTTTGCATTGAAACACCAGCAGAGCATTCTGGGATTTGTAGTATTAGCAGTACATGTGCTGTAGGCTCCAATACTGGTGGGCCAGCTCCAGTTGTCATTTGGTATGGCTTCACGGGCCAGAGTTTGACACCTATGTACTAAAATGTAATTTGAGCTTATAGAGTTGGTAAAACCATAGGTTTTCAGTATTATGTAGTAGGAATCAGGGTTCTAGACAGAATAAAAATTTAGCCTAGCACACGCATATGCTAGGGATGGACGCTAACTAGCATTTACTTGCTAATGCTAAAAGCTAAGTTCTGTCCATCTATTTTCTTCCGCTTATCCTGTTTAGGGTTGCCAGCTCGCTAATTCAGTGATGGTAAACAGCTAGATAATATTATTTATGTAATATTTTGCGATACGGGTCATTGAATGCACCTGAATCTGATTGGACCATGTGACTTGGTGCGGTTGTTAAGTGATGACGTAGAATTCAAACTGTCCTGGATTTAATATGCCGCGATGCTCTGTCTCTTGCTGTTTTCACCAATCCGGATGTAATAGAGAACAGCAATGTGCTGCCATTGCTGTCCATTTAGGGGCATTTGGACCCAGAAATTATGTCGGACTTAAAGACCAGATGGGGATCCCTCCTGTCAGTGTTAAGGTGCAAGCTTACTAGTGCTACAACTAATGATTATTTTGGTAGTCATCTAATATATCGATTATTTTATCGATTAGTCAATGATTATTTCAATCTTACCTCATATGTTCAGTCCTGTTCACCTGTGAATATCACATTTCTGTCTCTTCTCACAATTAAAATAATGGCCCATAAAAATACAAGTTTGAAACCAATCAGATGTATTTTTAACATTGTGACCATCACAATAAATATCAAATAATCAATGCATATTAAAAGCAATGCAATTTTTAAATGAAAATACATTCACAGCCGTGCTCAGTGGTAGATTGTATATTGTGTTGAAATAATACTATAAGTGCAGCATCTAGCCAGAGGAGATTCACGTGCAGAAGCATAAATGCTGGCAACAACTTTGGCCACTTAAGTAGGTTGTGTCTTAGATCTTCGAAGACCAAGCACTGAAGTCTGAGTCATGGGTAAGGTGGTGGAGGAGGCTCTGGGAGAGGGAGGTCTCAGCTTCACTGCTCAGTCTGTTGCTCTGTGACCAAGCCCTAGATAAGCAGGAGAAGATGGATGGATGTTTGTATCGTACTGTTTTATTATCAATATAGACTTTAATTGAGATGCGTGTCATGAATTGTAGAACAAGCATAGTTGACAATCTGCGGCACAATTTGCCACACTTTTCTATCACAATTCATTTGTTTTTCAAATGTTATTTCTCATATTTTAATGATGTTCTGATATTAATCCACTCGTGAGATACACACCACCTATCACATGTAAAATGTACTTAACAGGAGTGGCCCTCCAATCTCATTGTACAGCTGTATAATGATAGTAAATGCATTCTATTCTATTCTATGTGTAAACATAGTTTGCAGTCATACATTTGACATAAGTTTATCTTAAATTTTTTTCAACCACATAAGATAAAGCAATAATTCTTTTTGCGTATAAAACCAGAGAATTTACACTTACAAATGCCGTCACTGTTTCCCAGAGCGCTGTATACTTCCTCTAATGGGTTTGCAAAAATCATGCAGCAAACTCTCACAACAAAACGTACTCCATGTGCTTTAGTATGTGCATTTGCATGTACAGCAATGGCATTTTTGTAGTTAGCATAATATGTAGATAAAGAAAACAGTTGTCAATTTCTTTGTGGGTTAGTGCACTTGTTAGCTACCTCATGTAGTTACTGTGGATTACCTTCATACATATACATACAATTAGGGTTCTCAAGGTTCTATTGATGTATAGTAAGTTGAAGTATTCCACAGGATGGTATGAATGTAAAGATATGATCTGGCAGACTTTCTCTCTCTCACTCTCTTATTCACAGTCACACTCACTCACAAACCACTCCCGCTTATCCGGGGGGCCGGGTTGCGGGGGTAGCAGCCTAAGCATGGGTCCCTCCAAAGGGCATTCCCAGGCCAGCCAAGTGATAAAATCTCACCAACGTGTCCTGGGTCTGCCCCGTCCTCCTCCCAGTCCGACACGCCCGGAACAGCTCACCCAAAAGGCGCCCAGGAGGCAACCTAATCAGATACCCAAATCACCTCAATTTGCTCCTTTCAGGGCCAATTTACACGACGCCGTTTCGCCTGGAAACGGTGGCGTTTTGATGTGTTTGCGCCTTCTGTTTAGACGGAGCCGCGTCAAAAACGATTCGCGTTTACACGGAGCCGGTTCAAATGGCGGAAACAATGTAGTTCCCATTGCAAGGCCACAAGGAGGGACTCAGTAGGCTGTGCGGGATGCGTTTACCTTCAGTCTCATTGCAGTCTGTGAGATAGTTATTATTATGTGTGACAGGCTGCAAGTCATGGTCGAGCCCCATGGCATTACGCACACATTGTGCATCCACAACCTCGTGTGCGGCCTCGCAATAATTGTGCAGACAAAACATGATGGTGTAGCAAATGAACATTTTGTTGAAGAAGGGCTGTTAAGTTTAAAAAACTGAGCAGCACACGACGTCCTCGTGAATCCGCGCATGCGCAGAAAACTGTGGCAGTCGCAATCATAGTGCGCATGTGCAAGTGCCCCCGTTTTCAGAAAGCATAGTTTCTGTCAGTTTACACGGAAACACACCACTCTGGACCCCGTTTTCAAAATGCACCGTTTTCACTCTGTTGTCGTGTAAACAGAAGGCCTAAACGCATCAAAACGACGCCGTTTTAAAATGAAAACGGCCTCACAGTAGTCCAGCATCTGGTGGTGTCTTGCATGGAGCCCCAGAATGAGGAAGATTGATAGCCATCTTGTGTTTCTTCCATTTTGTAATAATTGGACCAACAGTTGTTGCCTTCTCACCCAGCTGCTTGCCTATTGTTCTGTAGTCCATCCCAGCCTTGTACGGGTCTACAATTTTGTCTCTGGTGTCCTTAGACCGCTCTTTGGTCTTGGCCCCCTTGGTGGAGAGGTTTGAGTGTGATTTAGTGTGTGGGCAGGTGACAAGGTAACAAGTTCAAATACAGGCAACTAGTGGAGAATAGGAGGGCTCCTTAAAAAAAAAACTAATAGGTCTGTTACAGCCAGATGGTAGGTGATCAAATACTTATTTCATACAAAAAAGTGCAAATTAATTATTTGAAAATCATACAATGTGGTTTTCTGCATTTTTTAAATTTAGATTCTGTTTCTCACAGTTGAAGTGCACCTACGATGAATATTACAGAGCTCTCCGTTCTTGGTAGGTGGGAAAAATTACAAAATCGCCAGTGTACCAAATACTTATTTTCCCCACTGTATCAGTGAGCAGATCAAAATCCTTACAGAAAGCTGGCAGTATCTGGCTAATAAGCAACAGCTAATTTTAAGCTAACATTATTCCACTTAATTTTAGAGTGTCCAGGTCTTCCACAAGATTAGATACATCTCAAAGAAAGTCTCAGCGCCCTGGGCTAACAGTGGCCAAATCAGCAGCCGTTGCTGACAGAGAAGTCCTGGGAATACTCAACAACCCTCCTCAGTATCGCTGTCATAAGAGACTCATTGACTGAGACTTTTAAGCAACAATAAGCAAGTTTTATAGCCTTGTCAAGGGGTAACCTGAGCCCCTAGAGGACTAGATGTGGTAATGGCCAATAACATACTGAAAGTACTTCTATTATAACATCTTGCTGGCTGGTGAATGTGAGGCCAATGCTACTGTGGTCCAGTCCTTTATTAATTTAGTGTAATTTAGTAGGATGCAGGTTTCTGGTGTTTTATTAAGTATTAACATTGTCATTATTTCCATGCTATAACAAAATTAAATACAATGGGCCCATACATTCAAAACCATTTATTAGTACAGTCATGTCATACCAGAATTACTGTTTGATGAATGCTCTGTTTCATCCTGCCACCATCTTGGAAATCCAGACTGACAAATAGGATGTGGAAGAGTCCAAATCTTTGTAAGGGGAAATTTGGGGCTTACTATGTGAGGTAATTTACCACTCTTTTCTTATAAAAGAGTCTTTGCTACTGTATGAACAAGCTGGTGTAATACAGATTTTGTGTTAAAGCTTCAGAAGTGGTAAATTGGATGTTTTGTTTTGCTCTTAGTCAGAGAAATCACAAATTGAAAGGTTAATTGGCAAATTCTTGTGTGGTTTGTTCTGGGGAGGGGCTTAGGTTTTATAAGCCTGGGTGAATGCTCCTGTGTGGGAGAGAGGGTGATAATGCAGTCCAAGAGTGTTAGCGAGTGCTCAATAGCCATGGGCCTAGCGTTTAAGGATTTTGGTAGTGATGGCTAGTGATGTTATGATGAGGCCCCGTGAATGTGTCGAATCTTTCCGATCAAATGATTTGCAAAAAGCCTGATCACACAAAGCCCTGTTTAACAGCTCATTTCGGAGTGCTGACCTCTGCTGGGCATTTGATGTACAGCATTCATACTGTTCTGTTGCACACTTAGCTGGTGGATCTTCTAGCATAATTATGCAATTATGTCAAAATCTCCATTTGAGGTATTGGTTTGTTTGTTTTTTAACTTTTTATTTTACCAGGTAAAATATTTGAGGACATGTCTCATTTACGAACATCTAAAACCAGATTAAATAAATCTATTCTGATCGTGGTATATCTAAGTGGTATATTAATAAAGTACTGCATATAGACAAAGTGGTGTGTTTGTGGATTAACAGTTACAAGAAGTGCTTGGATGGAGGTGGGGGTACTTTTATTAATTGTAAAAAAAAAAAAAGATTACAGTGTTGGGCCGATTCCTCCTTTTTGCTATGACTTCCACAGCCTTAGAAAACACTGTCACAGAGGAGGAAAGAAGCAGAAGCTAAAGTCCTAATTTGTACAGGATACAGTTGCTTCTGATTATGCCACTATAACAGTGCATCAGACTCCGATCACCCAGAACACTTCCTCTGTTTTCCACTCTTTTTCGGCAACTCGAATCACATAATGAAGCAGTCACGTGATTTCAGAAAACGGGGCCTTGATTGGGTTTTGTCACATGATTTTCTCAAAAACGATATGGGCCTTGACACAGGCTTCGTTTGGACACGCCCCCTTTTGTTCGACACAGGCCTCGGGGCTTCAGTACAAAACGTAACATCACTCGTGATGGCCAAATGAAGCAATAAAGCAGTATCGCACCACTTTGCCAATTGTATTGAACATGGATTCATTCATTCAAAGGTTAATTTCAGTGACATCTAGTGGTGAAATAGTAGATAACAAACACTGTCAATATATGTTTAGCTGATTCAGTATACATATGTTGACTAGTATCTGGGATTGAGAGAGGATGTGATTTAGGAAATAAAGTAGGTGCAGGGAAGGTGGATTGTTCTTGTATAACTCAGACAGTCATAAAATTTGTGGATGAGAATTCAGAGGTTTTTATTTAGGAATAAGAGTTTTTCCACTGTATTTCGACTCAGGCAATTTTGTTTTTTTGCTGACAACTTCTGCTTTTGAGAATGGCCTTTCAAATGAAACAGAAGAAGCTGGTGTCTCCAGGAAGTAAGAAAGGGAGAAAGACAAGCACCTCTTGAATGTCTTGAATGATGGCGCTAGGAGTATTACATTTGAATAAATAGGTGTGTTGTGATCACCGCATCTTCAGCCAGTGACGTTGTCCGAAGACAGAAGTTGTCTGTTTGCTTTTTGACACATTGAAAATAAAGTACTTTATTGATGCCTGGAATGCGCCGATGTCAAAGCTGAATTCCTCTGCCCGGTGACTGAGAGATCAGAGAGGTTTATTAGCTGTAACCTCCATTATTTTTTGGGCTATTGATGTGGTTTAAAAAAAGAAAAAAATTTTCCAATGTAACTGGAGAGAAATGGATGGATGGATGGAGACCTACACTGAACGTTTTTGACTTTATTCTGTGGCACCAAGTCGAATGATTCCCACACTCAGTGCTGGCTCTATTATTGAAAGTCCGAAATTCACACAAACCAGCTGTGAGCACTTCGCCCTTTTTAGGCTGAGGTCCATGGCCTCAGACTTAGAGGTGCTGCTTCTCATACCTGTTGCTTCACACTTGGCTTTGAGCCACTCCATTGTGAGCTGGAGGCCACCAACTGATGAAGCCAACAAGACCACATCATCCACAAAAAGTAGAGATGAAATTTTGATGCCACAAAGATGGAAGTCTTCCGCTACTTGGTTATGTCCAGAAGTTCTGTTTGTGAAAAGTAGAAACAGAATTGGTGACAAAGGGCACCCTTAATGGAGCCCAGCTAAGTGGATCAGTGCAGCAATGGGCATCTGGGATGTCCCATACTCCTGCAGCATCCCCCACAGGATGCCCTGAAGGATGTCGAATACCTCTCCAGGTCCATAAAACACATGTAAGCAAATTCCCACACACACTTGAATATCCTTGAGAGAATAAAGAGCTTGTATAGCATTCCGTGACCAGAATGAAAAATGCATTTTCTCTTGAATCTAAGGTTTGACTAATGGACAAACTGTCCATTTCAGCACCCTGGTATAGTCCCCCACTCCATAGATTCCCAATAGTTCGGAGCATACCCTCTTCCCGTCTAAGAACTGCACCTAGCTGGGCCCTATGGCCTAAGGCCCTGCTACCAGGAGCTGTCCCTCGATCACCCACCCCCAGGCTTCTCTTCAGGATGGGCCCCCTCCATCACGATAAAGTGGCAATTTGCAGAAAGTTATTTCACATTTAATCTACCACTGCCATTACTGATTAAGGCATTAATCTATGCTGCATTTTTGCTATTCCCTACAGAGAGATAGTTTGTCTCTCTCTGAACCTGCATGTGAGGCTTGGTTGTAAAGCACACACACACACAGGTCTTTGTGAGGATGGTGGAGAGAGTTTAGCACTCAAAAGTGAGATTGTACTTCACTAGACTAAATGCTGACACTGCTTGTTGCCACAAATGCAGCAGGTCTGTTGTTTGTAAAGGTGGAAAGACAGTCTGTTCATACAGTGTCCATCACATTCAGACTGAGAAATGTGGAGTTCAACTGCCAAGCTTGAAGTTCATCTGGTGTTGCTCCAGGTATATTATGTATTATGTATATTATATATTATAGTATATTATCCTGGAACACACAATTATCTAAATTACTAGTACAGATGCCTCAAGGTGATGACAATACAGTTAATGCTGTCAGAAAAGGTAATGATGGCAATCCCTTCTGGTACCTAACAGCTGAAATTCTCAACCTGGCGCGATAGTACCTCAGCCAGGCACAACACTGGGTAGCTAGAACCCTGGACACTTATTTTAGAATTTAGAAAGTAAGGTGACTGAATATTTATAAGTTTGACTATAAAACAGTCCCACTATTTAAATGCCGTTATTTGCTGAGAATAAAGCCATAGAAGAGACTGGTTTAAAAAAATCTTACTAACTAAAATAATTGCAATAAAAAAAATTGGGGTTAGGGTTTGCTAATACCAGGGTGTCCGCGCATCCTTAAAAAGTCTTAAATTCACATATCTAAAATTAAGGCCTTAAAATGTCTTAAATCCGTTTAAAAAGTGTGAGTTGGCCTTAAATATAAATCAAAGGTCTTAAATTTGTCATGGCATGAGACTATTTCACTTTATATATTCTTGTGTAATAAAAAAATTAATCTATTTTTTTATCTCCCTTGCGGGACTTTTTAGTCAGGCAAAAGTTCGAGCTGCCCGGCGACCGCAAACCTCATGCTCTGTTGATGCTACCGGTAACAACTTTAGCTGCTAATATATTTACTAGCTAGCTTTTTGGCGTCTATGGGTAAGTGCACACTTGTTCTGTAGCTTTCGCAGAGCGAACTTGTGTGAGCCGCGATAACATTTGTACGCAACGGCCCTAACGGTTATATTCATCGTCCTGTTAGCGAACGTCTGTGTGTCCTGCTCGTGAGGAGCCGCTCATTCTGGGAGTCCGAGCGGCAACGCCGTTCTGTACATGCATACACAATATGTCAGCCTG
>VOQJ01045217.1:11403-30133 GCA_015052665.1 Apistogramma diplotaenia | reverse complement strand
CCTCCCGCGCAAGAACGCGCCCCCCCCCCCCCCCCCCCCCCCCCCCGTGAAAGCACTTAACTGGTGCACTTTGCTGAGCCCAACGAACTTCCCACCTCCCATCCTGTGAACCTCGCCGTAACATACCTGTAAAATATACTTGCACTCTAACGCATCTCCGAATGTATGCCAGTATGGCCGAGTCATGCAGCGATGTTGCTTTCTAACTGTGCATTTGTCACTCGTGATGTCGGGATTGAAAACAAAAGACAACTTTTACACCTGGAGTCACAGTTTGACCTAAACAGGAGAAAAAAAAACCCAAACTGATGTGTTCCAGGTGTGAAGACGCAAAAGGCCTGTGGATGCAGGTTGAGTTTGAAATGCCAACTGTAAACAGAAGCTGTGTGCTGGTGTCACGTTTAGTGCCAGAGGTCAAACATAATGTGGAGACGTTGGATACCAGGGCAGGCTTCCAAACAAGTGGTTCTGCCGAGGTTTTATTAGCGTTAGCGTAACCAGGAGAACATAAGTCATATGCTACCTCATCGCTTCCCGCATTCTTTCAGCCAACTGGACCCTAAAAGTCTGTGACAGTATTAATGTCCTGAAATGCTTCCTTCTACTGTTGGAGATTCGTACATTTCAGGAAACACCCCCCCCCCCACACACACACACACACACACCCCACAAAGGAAAATCTCCTCCCTGTTGCTTCCAGGACACTCACATTAAATTAAAAACCTGTGTTTGGTCCTGCAGCTGCCAAACGTCCACAGTGATTTGTGCAATTTTGACCAGAACTGCTCTGAATCTCCGAAAGCTTGACTGAGAATCTGGGTTTGTTTAGGACGGGTGCCATGATTTCAAAAGAATGCTATATAGTATATGTTTGATTTTTTTTCCTTTGTTATTATGCAAATGTGTCATTTTAGAGGATTTGCTTTATTTTTATTTTTTCTTAAGGCAAGCTTCAAGAGTCCCTTCAGGCTGGATATCTACTTTACCGCCACACCTGTAGAGATCAGGCTCACCTTCACTGAGGTTCTCTGCTAATACTCATTTGGGCACCCTTCTCGGCAAGAAACCCAGGAAAGGTTCCGGGATGGCTAGATCCAGGTTTAGGACCTAGTCTACCGCGACCGTTATTTTACATGTTGTCATTTTAAGATTGTATTATTAACTCGATTTTTAGTTACGGGAGTCTAACAAAATGTGTCAAAAACCGATGAAGAAACAGAGATATCGTTTTCTTTTTTATTTCCTCCAAACTATATTACCCATAATGCAGTTCAGCAGGAGTTTGATAAAGATGCCTCCTTCCAAAGTGAAATATTAGTGTAGTGGCCACTTCTGTCACCTCCTGCTGCATGATCACCTCGGACTGTTGTGGTCACTCCCTGTACCCTCAGTCCCACGTCATTTCTGAGTACACTCTGGTTTGCAAATGACACCAGCAATGCAATCGTTCACCCATCATGGCTGTGTGAGGTGGCACTTCCATGTACAGCCTCTGATCACTGCAGCGACAGGGTGCTGAAACCACGCGTCTGTGATTGGTGCCATCAAAGCACAACATAAACCGAAGACCAGTCTTACTCCAGTCTCCTTTGCGCCCCGTCCCCTTTAGAAGGGACTGTCAAAATCTCATTTTAATAACTTCCTGTTCCATGTCTTTAGCGTGTTTAAGCCATCTCTCATGAACTAAGTTTCCCCATTTACTCAGCCGAGGCCCTCTAGTGGGCCGGTCCAACTCTGACGGGTGCCATAAACGCTACTAATTTTGAAAAAAAGCCAGTGTAGACAGAGCAGTGGCTGCTGTGTCCTTTTTTGATGATTTCATTTCATAACTGCTAGTGTAATGGCATCAAGCAAGCATGCATTTAGCACTGGGATGAGGATGATGGTTTCCAGTGGAAGTAATGAATAAATATTTATTTATTTTTAGGTTTGTTGTAGGAAGCTAAACAGTCAAATAAGTGTCTTAGAACGTTCTCTCCTTTATCCAGGACATTTTCAGGGAAATTATTTGGAAACTTTCTAACCAGTGTGAAGACCCCCCACCCCCCACCCCCCTCCCAAAAAAAAAAAAAGTGCTGATGTCTGATGTTTGGAAAGTAACCAAAGTCTTTATATGTGAGATCTGTGAACACATAGCTGCATCATTGGTCCCAGCAGTGCTCATGGTTTGTTTCTGTGCGCTAAGTCCTGCTTCCACGTGAGCGTCCGTTCCTCCTCTGGTGGTCCTCGAGGTGACCGCTGAGGTCACGTTACGGTGGACAAACCCGTGTTTTCGGTGCCAGCTGCAGAGTTCTGTGTGTTTGCTTTGTAGCAGCAACAGTGGGGCTCCTCTCGTGTCGGGGGGGGGGGCTCGGTGTAATCACTGTGAACAGACAGCAGACTGTGGCTCCCCGGCTTCCTCTTCTGGGGCGCAGAGATGATCTGCGCTCGTATTTAGCTGCTGTATTTGTGAGGAGAGGACTTCATCATGGATGTACGTGGAGATGGATCTGTCACTGAATGAAGCCGTTTTTCTTCTGCAAAGATTACATTTGTTGAACAAATGGAAATGTACATAAGAGTGCTATTTATGTTGGCTTGATCAGCTCTCTCACCCCCCCCCCCCTCGCCTCCACCCTCCTCCACCCTCCTGCCTTTGCACCAAGCTGTTGACAATGTCCAGAAAGGTCATCACGTGGCAAAGGAAAAAAACCGAACCCAGTTTGTAATGTTTGCTCTACTTAAAGGTGCAATAGATGTCAAGTTTTGTTTTACTATTTTTCTTCCCTTCTTGGGGTGTGAATATGCCCTCAGACAACTGGTAGCTTCATCTCTTTGCAGAAATCCAACGTTTCATGTCGGTGGGAGAATTTCAGCACAATTTTCTAATCCAGGAACAAAGATCTGATACCCAAGGAAGCGGAACCGTGATGCTGATATTGAGCAAACAGTGAGTCTGCAAATCATGGGGCTGACATCTTAAACCCCTCTCCCTCTATCACAAAGCCCCAACCCCCCCAGGAAGATTAGTTCAGAGTGTGTCAGGCAGTGCAATCTACTACTGAGCTGCTTTCAGTGTGTGTAGCCTCTTTTTTTATTTAAGTTCATATCCGCTGGATGTGAACCCGACGTGTTAATTTAAAGAACTTTTTTTGTAAGGTGTTTGTTGAAAGAAAGTCACATTGCACTGACATGAAAACCTGTACATAAAGAAAATGTGTTTTGTACATAAGCCAATGAAAACTATGTATTTGAATATGAACTGTACAAAATACTGTACTTGTAGTTGTATATGGAGTGATCCTGTTGATCTGTAACAAAATATCCAAGCAACAAATTAAATTCTGCAGAGGAAATGACATCACAGTGTTGTTGTTGTTGTTGTTGTTGTGACCATGCCTGAGGTTCATCCCTGATCTAGCCTAGGCTTATAAAGTGGAAAAGTTTCACTTTATTCATCATAAAGAGCATAAATGTGTCCAATTCTGTGTTTGTATTTAAGTGCTTGGCCATGATCTGACTGCTGAAGTGTAATCCTGTTTATTTTCACCACTGGGTCCTTTCAGCTTTTCCCATGCCTGCATCACTAACTGAATGAAGCAGGCACCTGCTCAACAGTTAACGTTCATCCCACCTGGTTCGAGTCCGCATAATCTCACCAACTGCTAATCGCGCCTTTATTTTTGTTGTAATGTAACTTCATTTTTTGTCAAGTACTGATGGATACTTCAGTGGGGCGAAGAGCTTTTTTTGAGCAAATCTGGAAGATCCCTCACTATTCCAGCTGAGCTAAAGAGGTGTTTCTGTGGTTGCCGTGCTGGTGCAAAGGTGAAGGCTTGGAAGTGGAGCACTTCAGTCATGCTTCTCTCTCCTCCCACCTGACTGGATTCACACAATGAGTCCCACCAGAGGAAAAATCAAACTCTTGATAAGCCCATACACCAATGATCCAAGGATACAAACTCACAGGAAATGGACACCTGATGCTACTGGTGTTCTAACATAGATTGGAAAGTGCTGCTGGAACCAGATGAGAACAGTATGGACACTGAATAAATAAACTGTACAGACACAGTCATACCTACAAAGACTCTGTGCTGTTTCCTCAGTAACTCACTCTGGATAACAAGTGGCATAAAATCCTCAATCAAGAAGAGCTTTCAGAGATGGTGACGAAGAACAAACAGGTGCAACGTGAGCTGAAGAAGAGATTGAAAATGGCAAAAGTGGAACACAAGAAGAAGAGAAAGGAATGTACAACACAGCAAGGTTGATGAGGTGTGGAGGGGAATCAGCAGCATCTCTGGCTACAGCACAAAGAAACAACAGCCTCTTTATGGGTGCCGTGGAAACGCCCACTACCACTGCTGCTCCTCAGTCTTCTTCTCCTCAGCACGTGGGCATTTTCACTGCTGCTCACTCTTCTCCTATAGTGTGCTTCTCCACCATCTCCCTGCATCTCTAATGTCGCTGCTACTTCTCCCCTCACACCTGTTCCTCCACCCTTGTCACAGACGGGGTGAGGTTGGAGCTAGGAAGACTATGCTCTGGGAAGTAAATGACCACAGACTAACTTCTGTTGCAGGGTACAACAGACATACAACTGCTCATGCTCACGGCCAGTTTAGAAGCATCAACTGGCCTGTATTTGCATGTATTTGGAGCGTGGGAGGAGGCCAGAGTACCTGGAGAGAACTTACAAACTGCACACAGAGGCCACAGCCAGTACATTCAAGCCCAGGATGTTCCGCCTGCAAGGCACCACCACACACACCATTGTAAATCTGAGTCTTTTCTCTCAGTTGGTTTCCTTTGGCTAAATAGGGGTCTCTGCCAAGTCGAGCCCCTCTGCAGGTCGACTCAGAGATGTGACTTCCGTTTTGGCAGGAGGGGATAAGACCACTAAGACCTTGGCTGCTTCCTGCAGCACATCTTGCAGGTGATGAGGCCACACTGCTCGGTGTCTAGATTACTTCTGCATGGAAATCCTTTGAATTTAAATTAGTATTTGCTGCTAATTATCAAATGTAAGCATGCGACCCTGCTAATCTAACATATTCAAGGTGGTAGTGGAGCAGCTTTTGTACTTTGTTGTGTTTCCTCTGTGCTGTTGCAGTCAGCCTGCTAACAAATGAGAGGAAACCACACGCAGGGGCTTCGAAACAACTTCCCCCAAACGAAACGCTGCTTCTGCCCTGCGTGCCACGTCAGGGGGCTTTTACACCTCATCTCATCCTCACTGACATTTTAAGTCTTTTAAGCAACGAGTATCAGAGCAAAGACACCGACTGGGACCAGTTTAACCGTGTAAAACAAATGTGAACTCACTAACTCAACACATTAACGTTTTCAAGTTTGTAAATTCAGATATTTCATGTGATTCAGATTGTTGGTAGCCAGTAGGTTAGCTTAAAGCTGTCACTAAGTAGAATTTATTTTCCATTGTATGATATTAATTTATTTAGAAACTTAATATTTAAGTGAAGTAATTTTTCATAAACATGTCATACAGAGTAATAAACTACCCAATAGTGTATAATGTTCTTAAAATAAGCTCTATGAAGAGAAAGGGTGGATGGAAATAATAAAATGTTACATTGATGTGCCTTTATAGTTGATACTTCATATTAGAGATAATGCTCTGGAAGTTTAACCTGTGATTATGCAGTTTTCGCTGCAGTAAATAGACTTTCACTGTGGTTTATGAGAGGATGCACTGAGTGCAGCGGTAAACCAAGTGTCCAGATAACATGAAGTTTTGCTTTTTTTTTAAACATTCAGTAAAGCATGTGATAAACATCCTGCAGACATATTGACTGAGTGCAGCACCTGGAGCATTAATACCACAGCTTCAGTGTCCAGGAGCGATGACGTGACTCCGGGTGAAGTGGACTGGCACTAGCAGGGTGTGAAACAGCCCTGCGCATCTCAAACCACCTACTGCTCATGTTCATTTCCTCTGCTTATGTTGTGGTTGATGCACTGTGAGAAGCTCTTGCCGCTAACAATGCAAACAGGTTAGACTTTTTATCAGCACAGATTTGAATTCTTTTACTGTTTTCTTTTGTGGTCCAAACAGAAAAAAAGCAGAGAAAATGAGCTGGTTTCTGATTGGCAGACCGCTGTGAGGAGAATGCACTTCATCAAAGCTGTCAGAGAGCACAGGTAAGGGTTTTTTTTTTATACTGTTTAGACTCTCGCTTCCTGTGCATTCTCTATTTTGGGCTTCGGTGAAACAGCTCTAAGATAAAAGTGCTAACCTTCATACTCTTTTCTAAAATCTTGTGCTATCACTCTTCCAGACCCAGGTGATGCTCTTTAACCAGTTCATTCCAGAGAAACAAATACTGAGCAGATGACATGAGCCCCAACTGTTCGTCTCAGGGATCTGCAGGTGAGCCCTCAGGTTTCATTTATATGCAGCCACCTTCACCGGCGTGTCGTGAGAGCCTGTGAGTGTTAGATCTGCCTGTTTGTGGCCTTTCAGATCAGGCGCTGTACTTGGTCATCTATATCCTCAGCGGCGTTCTCTCCGTCACCGTCCTTGTGTTCACAGTGCTGGGGACCATGTGTGTCAGAAAGTAAGTCGAGCTCAAGAGCTGTCAGAGTGAATTCATTCATCACCTCTGCCTCACTAAATCTGTTCAAAGTAAAGTGCATAGATGTTGGTTCATTCTACACTGATTTGCGCTGCCTTGTGAAGTCTTTCATCTCGTGACATTGAGTTTAACAACAAATGTGTTGACTTTCAGAGTTTTGGCTATTATTATTATTATTATTATTTCACATAATCTACTTTAATTACATATTCAAATGTTTGCAACAGCAGCGTATTAGCACTGTTGGTGTGAGCACATAAAGACTGGCCTGCACAGAGCAGCTAACTAGCATGGCTCCGAAAAGATTTTAATCAAATGTAAGAAAAATAATTGTTAATATAGAGATTACAGATGTGTAGCTCAGCTACTCTGTACAGATGGTTAGCATACAGTGTAAGCATTACAATCCCATACATCTGGGTCAATGTTGTGAAAATAGCCTAAAATATACTGCAGTATTCTCAGGTTGGCTAGCTGTTGACCCTAATCTACAGCTACATAAATTTATATATATTTTATATTTATATATTATAAAATTTTTCCCTCTTTTAGAGTAAAGATTTCTTATTCTTCCAGTATTTTACTAACTACAATGATGGCATATCATAACAAATGGATAAGGGAATTATAATAATTGACTGCTCTCCCGCCGTGTTTTTCTTTCTTATCAAACTACATATAAATCCCATATTTAAATGTTTTCATTAAAAATACATTATGAAATTTTAGCTAATTTATGAAAGAAATACAAGCTCTGAAAACAAGGCCTATCTATAGATCTAGGTAAATATGATTTATTTACATTCTTTGGGAGTAAATAAATTATAGTTATGATAATACCTGTAGGATTATTTATGGTTATACAGTTTAGCTCTGAGTCAAACTTTTACTAAGGCAGTTGTGTTGGAATATTTCCTTCTCACATCTTGTACACTGTTAACTGTGAACTTTATTTTGCAGATATCAATCCTCTGTCAGGACAATCAGAGAGCTGCGCCACAACAGGTTGCTGATGGGTGCTGTGCCTCAGCTAGACCCTCCCTTCACACCTGTGAGGTCGATTCCAATAGAAGAGGAAGAGCAGGAGTGCCCTCCCCAAGCTCCACTGCGACCCAGCATTTCAGTCAGGTCTCCGTCCAAGAAGCCGTGGAAAGGCCTGCAGCAGGTACAGTAGCACTAATTCACAGGCACCTTTGTGTTCCTGTCATATGATGACATGTGGACTGTTGAATGAAGACCCAAATGCAGAATCTAAGACAGAGAACCATAAAGAAAAACTAGCCTTTATTGGCAAAACAGAAAATTCAGATATTAACTGAAAACAGGATCCAAAAGCCAAAATGCAAGTTGCAAAAACATCTGTAAATCTGTGTGCAACCACAGGCAACACATGGAGAACAAACGTATGATACAAAGACTTACAGCAACTTCAGGGCTTAAATACACTCATGAGGTAATTGGGGAGAGAGAACACAGCTGGGGGGAACAAGACACGGGACAACAGAGTCAAACTAACAAGACTGTGGGAAGCAAAGATAAACACAACACACATAAGACGAATAAAACAAGTAGCTAAACTAAGGAACATCTAACACTGCGACAGAGTTACTGGGAAATCACTGGAGACGTAAAAATAAACTGAAACAAGGATCCGAGTTCAAACTAACTATAAACATGGACAGAACCCAAATAACTTCAAATAAAAAGGCCAGAGGATGTAGATAAAGAAACCAACCAGGAATAACTGTAGAAATGGTACAAATGTGCAAAAAATTACAACAAACTACAGAAAACAGAAAAATAGAAATTCCAACACCCAAAGTACTAAATCAGAACCTCAAGATCACAACAGTTCCTGCTGAAGACACAGCTGAGGAAACCTCAGATGCAAGATAGGTTAACCTATCTCTAGGCCTATGCTCTGTGTCATCTTGAGGTCGGTGCTGTTGTAATCTACTTCGATTATTCACAAGCTGGTCTGAAATGTTTCACTTTAAGGATCCTCCTTTCACCAAGTCAGACCTGAACCTTCTGAAGCTGATCAAAGCAGGAAAGGAGGGTGTCTTCTACCAGGCCAAGATGACCAGAGGGACGTGTAAAGGTCACAACATGCTCACCTGTAAGATCAGCAAGGAAGGTAGGTACATGATTAGAGGTTTAGAACTACGGGCAGAGCATCCCTGATAGCAGTAATCAAGTAACAGTAAAGAGTAACTGCCTGCCAAGTACAAGGTTGTACTATAAATGGATTGCTCCATGACAAGCCTGGCCAAAATGGAAGCATTACTGGACTGGTCCAAATGTCCAAGTAGAATTAGTATCAGCCTTCTTATACTAGTTCAAATTTGCTTAGATGCCTTTTATTTGATGCTAATTATAGCATGGTTTCTTCCCCACCTCAGCATGCATTGGTAGCCTCTGATGATCACTGTTATGTATTTTAAGTGATGGACTTAAGTTCAAAATTCCCCTTAAGTTCTTTCCTTTATGAAGATGCCCTTAGTGCTCTGAGTCACCAATTACTCTAAATGACTTAGTATAATCGTTAAGATGAAACCCTCCTCATCTTCGTTACAGATCTTACCTGCCTCTGTCCTGTTTGGATCTCTTACAAGCATTGGTCTTTCATTACTGTCTGTTATTAACAGCTCACTGAGGCAAGGTTGTGTTCCATCCTACTTTAAGCATGTTGAGGTAATTCCTTGACTTAAAAAAGCTAATCTTGTGGCCATTTCAAAATGACTAGTTATTGGCAAATGAACTTGATTATGCACATTATAGATTTCTGACCCTTTTCAAAAGGGCTTTCACAAACAGCACTCCATTGAAACTGCTCTTTAAAGGTCTACAATGATCTTCTAAAGGCATCTGATGCAGGAAATTGTTCTGTATCATATTGGTTGACTTTAGTGCTGCATTTGATACCACTGACCATAATATTTTACTTAAAAGGCTCAAGGTTCTAGCTGATATCTCTTTATTTTAAGGGGTGCTAGTTCTCCTTTTGCACTGCTTTTCTGACCAGTGGGGTTCCACAAGGTTCAATCCGAGGTCCACTGGTATTCTCATTTTACATGCTTCGTTTACCTGGTTCATTCAAGCTTTTTCTGGCGTTTTTTATTATTTCTATGCTGATGACATTCAGCTGTACATGACTGGGTTAGCTGGATAAGCTGTCCACCTTAGATGGCTGTTCATCCCAAATTAGTGACTGGCTCTCCAATAATTGTCTTGTTTGAAAAAAGACTGAGGCCATGATTATAGCTGCTCCTGATATTCATTCAGGAATGAGCCAAAGGATTGCTTCCTTCTTTGTTGCTTCTTCAGTGGGCCCTTAATTGTGCATGGGCACCTGGGAATTTGCCACAGACTCATTCAAACTGGATTTCAACTGCCTGAAATAAGAAGGCTGCATGAAGTCTGTCCTAATCTTGGTTTGCTCTGTTTTGATTCTTATCAGAGAAAAATTGTATGATTTCCTCTATAAATAATGGAAATATGAAAATACACATGATTGAATTTAGCCTCACTGCAATGCATGTTGGAATCTATAACATATAAACTTCCAGTTTTTAATTAAGTTGACTGTGGCAAAATAATTTTAGTAGACATTTAAATTCTGAAGTTCAAATAGACAAGCCTATGTACAGTAATTCCACTGAGTTAATATTAAGGTGAAACAAAGAACTTGTGAAACGTAAAAAGTTTCTTAAATTATGGTGCAGTGTTCTTAGTTTGGATACAGGGCTTTGGTTTGACTTCTGCGTCTTTTTCTACCCAAGGTGTCCGTCTCAAACACGTGGACACGGAGGTTTCCATCATGAGAAAACTAATGCACCACAAGAACATCCTCCAGTTACTGGACTGGAAGACCACTGAGGGTGATGAGCATTTACATACAGACTGCTATTTCTCTACATTGGTAAACATGGTTAGCATATCAAGCTAACGATAGATGAACTTTGGATCAGTACCACTCTGTAGAGCCCTAAATCACTTTTTCTCGGTGTGTTTGACTAAGATGTTCTCTATGCAGAACCATACATTCTGATTATGGAGTATGTGAGCAATGGCACTCTGAGGACCTTTCTGCAGACAAACAGAGGCCACCTTAGTACGGACCCTGAGCTGCAAGGCCTCCTCACCATTGCCTCCTACCACATTGCTCTGGCCATGCAGCACCTGCGCTCCAAAATGGTAAGAACATAGTAGACTGTTAGGAAGTATATTGGTAACAAACATATAACCATTAGGCGATTGAAAAGTGTCCTTTTACAGTATAAATACACAAAGACATACTTGTACTAAGCAGCATCGCTGTGGTTCACTGTGCAGATTATCCACTGTGACTTGGCTCTGAGGAATGTCATGGTCAACAAGTTCCCCTGGGAGGTTAAACTGGCTGAGTTTGGTCTTGCCCGAGACTTAACGCACATGACAAGCCGCCGCAGCAGTCGCTGGAGAAACCCACGTGTAAGATCACCATATGTGCACACACAATTATTTAAATGTACAGTATCTTTTCTCACAGTCGTCAAGCTGCTGAACAATTTTGCAGCACATTTACAGAAAAATACAGAAAAAAAATTTAACTTTTGCTTTTGTCTTGCAGCATTTTACTATCATTTTGTATCATTGATTTTAATGCTTAATATATAATCTGGGACACATTCTGTATTACCTTGCACTATTTGTTCTTCACATACTAAGGTTAATTATTACGCCACGTGTAGTGTCACGTGCAATGTCCAAACACGATGAAGAATATTCTCCAACTTCACAAATTGTTCCTGTAATACATTGTTTGAATTTAGCCAGTTTCAGTTATTTACAAACATGTCTATTCAGTCTCAGCCTAAATGGACTAGTTCTTATGTAGTGCTTTTCTACTCTACTTGAGCACTCAAAGCACTTACACACCATAAATCACCATAAGTCATCTGGGCTGATGACTCAGCTCACACGCATCCACCAATCAACTACTCTTGCCGCACATCCTCAGGCTGCTTTGCCGCCCTCCTCCACCTTCTGCTTTTTTGGTGTTTCTGACATAAGACTTGTTGGGACAACTTGACATCTGTCCCTCTCCCCACCTCCAGATTTCGATGTATGCACATAGAAGGCTGGGGATGTCCCAGAGCCACACTGTGCCACTAAATCTAAATTACTGCATATGTAAAACACAATTACCTCTAATCTGCTTTTTAATGTACCCTGGAAATAAAACCCCAACAATAACAACTTTATTGCACAACTAATCTCCCTTTTGGTCACAGCTTTAGGTTGCCATGTTTTATGATATAATAGACTTTTGTTAAAATGGAATAAGAGAGCTTGCAGTAGTTGAGACACTGCAAATGTCATGAACTTTACATTTGGCTGCCTGAATGCTGACAGGTACTGCAGGTACACCCACAGTAAAGTGAATGTTTTGAACTAGCACCGTGCAGTGCTTTAAGAGCCCTGTTCAAAATACACTTTAGAGTCTGTATCAGTACATGTGTGCAGAACAGGAAACAGTGGTGTAGAAAAAGACCAGCAGTAACTGTGTCATGCATTTCCTCTGTGAACTTTCTAAATGTCTAAAATGTTATCACTGCATTACAGCTATGAAAGACACTGACATGATTTCACATGGTTTGATCTTTGCTTTCAGCATTTAAGAAATCACATTTTCCATTGTGTGTGAATTATGCAGCAACGGGTTCCACTGCGCTGGTACCCCCCTGAGTACTTCAAGAACAACTACTACAGCTTCAAGGGCGACGTGTGGGCATTTGGCATCGTGCTGTGGGAGATGCAGACATTTGGTGAGTTGGTAGTTTGGGCTGCTCTCTGACCACTGGAAAATCATTTTGACTTCTCCTTCTTGTTGTTGAGTAATATTTTCCAAACAGTGGTCTCACATAGCTCAGTATCTGACACACCATCGTAATGTTGTACAGTCTGTAGGTCAGAGGTGTCAAACATAAGGCCCGGGGGCCAGAACCGGCACCTCAAATACTCTGATCCAGCCCGCTGGATGATGGAATCCCTGTTTTTGTCACTACTGTAAAAATTTTCTTTGCGATGGCTTCACAGTAAAACTAAATTTAAATTAAAGCTGCAAGCACCGATGATCGGGCCCTCGCACCCGGGCGCACCTCAAACCCTGGTGCATACCGACCAGTAAAGCTGTCAAGCAGTACCGCAGTTTAACACTGCCGCGCTCGAAAGTTGGTGCGGTCAGGAGCGTTATGGGTTCACCCGAATATTTTCTGATCTGTAGTCTGCTTGGATGTTCATTTTTCGACCTTCGAATGTCAGACTTCCTGTTGGTTTTCGGGTATGGGTTCAATAGACCTTTTTTGCACATCTCAGCATGCTTTATCACCTTGTAAAATTTCAGACATATACAGAAAACGTAGCTCCGTGGCTAGGCAAAAAACATCGTATTTTATCATATTTTTTAAGTCCAAATTCAACAGGTTGCTATGGCAAGACCGTTGCGTATTTTATAAAGCTTTTGATAGATTTTTGATGGCCTACTTGTCTAGGTTATGTTCAGGAATTTTGGTCCAAATAGGGCTCATTCCCTAGGAGGAGTTCATTCACATACGAGGCCTGAAAATGGCGAAAAATGCCACTTTCAATTCAAGATGGCGGACTTCCTGTTGGGTTTTGGGTATGGGTCCAAGAGACTTTTTTTGCACGTCTGCGGATGCTGTTTCACCCTGTAAAACTTCAGACATGTAGAGAAAATGTAGCTCCGGGGCTCGTCAAAAAACATGTTTTTTTTTTCATATTTCCACTTGCCGCTAGGTGGCGCTCTAACATTTACCGAATATATGCATATCAATATGTTCAGGGCACAGTCCTAATCAATCCACAGAGGTTTGGTGCAGATTGAGCAATGTGGCTTTGAGATACAGCTATTTGTGTGTTCATGGCAAAACATCAAACTTCACCTGGCCGCCAAGGTCACGCCCTTTGGCGAAAACTCACAGTATTGAAAATAATGTAAGACCAACTCCTTCAGGCTTTCCTTGCAAAACAGGAACCAGTTTTGCACAAACACCTTGGATCTGTACCTCACAGTGTAAAACATGACATTTCCTGCTACCACTAGGTGGCGCTGCAACTTTCTTAAAATATTGTTATATGAGTGTGTTCAGGGCCAGACCCTCATCCTACTGACAAAGATCTGTCCAGTTTGGATTTTGTTGGTATGAATTACAGCCAATCAAGTTTTCATGGCGACTGATCGAAATTTGGCGTGCCCCAGAGGCCACGCCCCTGGGTGAAAACTCACCATGCTCGGGCCCTAAAAAACGGACATTTTCTGTCTCCTGATTTCTCTAATTACAGGACAGTCTGGACAAAGAACTACCAGAACTTTTTCTGTAGTTTTACACATTTCTCACAATTTAAGGTCACCCTGACAGACAACTTTGTTGTAAAAAAAACCTTACATACAGCTTTTTTCTTATATTAAGATATCTCCAGGATTTAATATGCAGTTGAATTTGTGTACAGACAGAGAGGTTTTTCCGGTCTGGCCCACTGAAGACTAACGTGAGCTGCATGTGGCCCACAGTGCAAAATGAGTTTGACACCCCTGCTGTAGGTTTTGGGTAAATATCCACAAGTCACAGTGGATAAGGATTTATACAGCTCACGACACAATACATTTAGAACTTTGAAAGTGACAGAATCCACTTTAAGAGAAAGTGTGACATAACGTATACCTGTATTTAAATATTACATTTCAGGTACTTTGCCGTATCCAAACCTGGAGACATCAGAGCAAGTGGCGTACCACATCTGCATGGGTCACAAAAATGCAAACCCAGAAGGCTGCAGACCAGAGATGTAAGTGAAATGCAAATGTTACATTAGTAATTGCTATATTTTGTTTGGATTTTTAAAAAGCTAAATTTGACATGACCTAACCACTAGCCTCAGTTAAGTAAAGTTTCCATCCATCCTCTTACCCCGCTCAGGGGTCACAGGGGGGCTGGAGCCTATCCCAGCTGTCATAGGGTGAGAGGCGGGGTACACCTGTACAGGTCACCAGCCTGTCGCAGGGCCAACACAGAGAGACAGACAGCCATTCACACTCACATTCACACCTGTGGGCCATTTAGAGTGACCAATGAACCTAACCCCAGTAAGTGCATGTCTTTGAACCTTCTAATGACCCTGATATCATTAGAAGGCTCTTAAAATACATTCTCAACTGTGCCAAGATCGCTTTTCTGGGACAAATAACAAGAAAGTTCTGCCAATTAAAGTAATGTAAAATTACTTCAATCCTGGTCAGTAAAAACAGTGGCTGTATGAGCTCACTGTGACCTGATGTGTTGGCAGCTGCTTTATTTCCTTATTTCTACCTCAGTTTATAAGATTTGAGTATTATTGGAAAGCTCATCAAAAGCTATTTATTTCAATTAATTCATTAACTATTCTTAATTGACCAATTCAAAATTGGCACAAATACTGTTGACAACAAAATAGAATAATACATCAAGATATGAAGTCATATAATACTGTAATACTTTGGAAACTGAATGAACAAATAAAATGTACCCTGGGAATAAGACACCAAGGAGCACGACCCAACCGAGTCACAGACAAAAAAGGCAGGAAACAAAACTGAATATCAAATCCAAGAGACTATCAAAGTAAAACAGGAAGTGAACTCAAGAAATTAAAAAACAAGACAACACTAGAGTTAACAAAGGAGGCTGACAGACAGAGGGAATCTAAACCTGTGATTAAACGGGGAAGACGACCCCGGCCCAGTACCATGACATGACATGACTTTGGTCTACCTCTTATATCTTATGACACCTTTTCTGATACATCAGCTGCGACTGCTGTTTGACAGTATTTGTGGTGAATCAGCGCCTTGAACATGTAACCTTACAGACTTCACATCATGCGAGACTGCTGGCAGGAGCCGCACTCCCTGAGGCCCTCATTCACAGACATCGTCTGCATGTTGGAGACCACCATGGAAGATGATGCAGTAAGCCCTTTTTTTTTTTAATGTTTTGGTTATGAAATGTACCAACATGTAGATTAAAGCCATTTCCTGGAATGTTTTTATAAGAATTCAAATAGTTTTTATAAACTCCATATGTGTGACCTTCTAGCTTTGTGCCTGCAGATGGACGATCAGCACACTGTGCATTTATTAAATAAGCTGCCTTCTTCTTTGCAGGACTACGTGGATGTGGAGAGTCCACAGCATGTGGTGACAGATGAGGCTGAATATCACGAAAACAAGGGTGTACGAGCAGCGAGTGTTAGTTTGGGAGACAAATAAGAAAAACCCCCATGCACACAAGTGTTTGACCAGTGTTTGAAAAAAGGAATTATAGTCATTTTATTTTCTGTATTTCTATAATTTAACATACACGATTTCCTAAAATCATCCTAAAACTCAGATACACAGCTGGGAAAATAAGTATTTGATACAACAGAAAAACTTAAGTTAATGTTTGGTGCAGAAACCTTTGTTTGCGTTTACAGAGGTCAGACGTTTCCTGTAGTTCTTGACCAGGTTTGCACTCAGTGCAGCAGGATTCCACTCCTCCATACAGATCCTCTCCAGATGTTTCAGGTTTTGGGGCTGTTGCTGGGCAACACTGAGTTTCAGCTCCCTCCAGAGATTTTCTATTTGGTTCAGGTCTGCAGACTGCAGGCTAGGCCACTCCAAGACCATGAAATTGCCCTGGCTGTGTGTTTTGGGTCGTTGTCATGCTGGAAGATCCAGCCACGACCCATCTTCAGTGCTCTTATGGACGGATGGAGGTTATTGGCCAAAATCTCATCCATCCTCCCTTCAATACGGTGCACTCGTCCTGTCCTCTTTGCAGAAAAGTACCCCAAAGTATGATGTTTCCATGATTTACGGTTGGGACGGTGTTCTTGGGGTTGTACTCATCTAATAATTGCACCAAGCTGCTTGCCTATTGTCCTGTAGGCCATCCCAGCCTTGTACAGGTCTACAGTTTTGCCCCTTAGACAGCTCTTTGGTGGAGAGGTTGGAGTGTGATTGAGTGAGTGTGTAGACAGGTGTTTTTTTTACTGACACACCAGGTCACTGTGCCGAAGGCTGAGTCATGCTGATGTGCGCACTGAGCCAGCACTGATCATACTAAATAAGAAAAGTGGAGACTAATCATTTGAAAGCAACTGTTGTGTTTCCTTATAAAGATGTTTTCCCCATAAACTGATGTATAAAAACTGCAGACTGGTGCACAAGAATTCACCAGAATGCAGGAAATGAGGTATCTCCTGCCCAAAAACTAACACACACGACTGTTTTAGGTTAAATGTATGTTTTCAGAGCCTAACTTTCACAAGGTCTGAATGAAATACAGCAAGTTCCAGATTATCACATATAAAATCCAACAGAGGGCGCTGTTCAGTATGAAACAGTTTTATATATCCAGTATACATTATTTAATATGTATGTGTTTAATTCCTAATAGCATTTTTTTTATTTATTATAAATTTTTCCATATATATATATATTTAGCATTTCTGTTTTGCCTTTTGTCATAGGTTTTTGTATACCAATAAAATATATATATGTGACCAATGAGTGTCTGGTCATATCTCTTTGCACCCAGCATCAGTTGCTTGTGACAGCCGTTTATTATGTGCACAAAATACCACAGCAGTTCAGTCGTTGTGGACAATTAGCCTGAGCTCTGTTTTGCCTGAAAACAGTACTACAGTTAGCTGTTAGTTAGCTTAGCATGATTATAAAATTAAGACAAAAAAATCCCACAATAACTAGCAGCAAAACATGTCGAAAACAAAGCAAAAAGTATAATACACAACATTAAATAGTCAGCTTTTAGCTCTAATTACTCTGCGATGACTCAAATATTATATTTTGTCCACATACATTCGCAGACCTCATCCAACACGTCTGCGATACACTGCAGGTACGACCAGTGACAGCAGATGGCGCTGTTTCATTCCCAATCTAGTGGGATTTAACAAAGGCTCATTTTACCTGTGACATATATAATCTCAGTTTGTGTGTGTGTGTGTGTGTGTGTGTGTGTGTGTGTTTTATATATATCAGGGATGACATAACATCACTACATTTAAATAAATGCAGCTGATGGGATGTTCATAGTTCTTCTAGCCATTAATTTGCACAACATGCCGATACAACACAAACTGGCACAAAAATCAGGGTTCACAGAGCTGCCTTTGTTTAACTCATAATTTTGCTTCTGCATTAAAAGTTTTAAAATGATGTTTTTGTCTCTGGTGACAGAATGTTTCACATCCTTTAACTGTGAAGGAGGACGGACCAAATTCTGTTTGGCATTTTACCCTGCATAATCAAATATATCTGTCTGACAGAGCATCATCTGCCACATTGTTGTTATTCTTCTTTGTCTTATTATTATTATTGTTTCAAAATAACAATAAATAAGATATTGTTTCTCTTCCTTCTTCTACTTCCTGTAAGCACAAGAGGAGCAGTAAGTGGGCAGATGACCAGTAGCAGCAGCAGTCTATCAATGGAAGGCTGCCTGTGCACTAAGTGGTGCAGAGGGTGGTCATGATGATCCATGATGATAAGTTTGTTCAGTGAACTCCTCTTCACCAGCTTCCTAACTGGTTTATCCAATCATACTGAGGTCCAGCAGACTGCAGTATAGTTCACAATGTTAATCTCCATTTTTTTAGCTGCACATATTGAAAGAGCTCTGCTTCCACAGGAAAAGGATCATGCTCCTCCCCTTTTTGTAAATAACCTCTGTGTTAGTCGTCTCCTCCTCCACCACATCAACATCTTGCTCCAGGATACATGGGTTGTGCAGCTGTCCTCTTCCTTGTGAAGTTGATCACCATCCCTCTGGTCTTATTTGCATTCAGAAGCTGATGATTCTTCCTGAGCACTCAAAAAAAAAAACAAACATCGACAGCCTTCTGCACTCCTGCCCATCACTACTGTACGTCCAACCACTGCAGAATCGGAATATTTCTGTAGGTGGCGTGGTCCAGAGTTGCGCTGAAAGTCTGATGAGTTCAAGGTGAGTGGGAATGGAGACAGCTCTCGAAATTGCACGCATGAATTAAGCGAGGAATTGTACCATGCATCTTTAAATCTGAGTTTCTGACAGCTCTGGATTTAA
>VOQJ01045217.1:0-11383 GCA_015052665.1 Apistogramma diplotaenia | reverse complement strand
GTTCAAGGTGAGTGGGAATGGAGACAGCTCTCGAAATTGCACGCATGAATTAAGCGAGGAATTGTACCATGCATCTTTAAATCTGGGGAAGATCATCACTACAGAATAACTGAAATTCTTCCTGCTTTTTCTAAAGTTGCTGAAAAGCTCAATCTGTCACATCTGGCCTATAAGCTGGTTTAAATAACAGAAGCAAATTTGTCACGTGTGTAACAGGACCTATCAGACTGACTCTCCCTCCACACACACACACACACACACACACGCACATTAGATAATTATGTGTTTGATTCGACACTGATTTTTGATTTTAAAAATAATAAATTGCTGCATCTATTTCTGGAGTTTCTGACAGCTCTGGATTTAATGTTGTTTCCAGTTCTTCCAATGAATGATAAAGTATATATTAACTAGTTAGTGATCATCACACTGTCAGACTGCACTCCATTTACATTCAAGTGATTTATGCCTTTTCTTTCATCAGATTCTCCTTTCTGAGTCTGTTAATATGTCTCCAAATAACTGCGCTGTTTCCACTGAGAAAGAAAGTATCCCGCATCATGGATTTTACCCGACACCGTGAAAAGAGGTAAATAAATAGATAAATTCTTATTTACGAGCACCTCTAAAAGCGGCACGTGCACTCTCCAGTGTGGGACGCGTGGTGCCATCAGGAACGCCCTCGCGTCCTTCCCGGCAGCCAATGGGATGCAGCCTGGGAACAGGCGTTTCAGCGGTGCGAACTTGGACCCCGTTTCTGCTGTGTTCTGTGAGTGAAACGTGCGAAATGTCTCTCCGTGTGTTAGAACTAATCTTTTTCTTCTATTTCGCCTCTCACATTCCCATCACATTATTTATTGACTTACAAGCCCTGCTGCCTGAACACGTGTACCCCCAGCAGGTAAGTTACTTTAATATAAAACACACTCTTTCGCCTGCAAGACAGTTCACACTTGTTTTTTCCTCCAGTTGAAAGACGTCCTGACATGGTACGCTGCGGACTTCAAAGACCCGATGGTGCTGGATCCCCCGGAGTGGTTCAAGTCATTTATTTTCTGCGAGGCTTTGCTTCAAACGCCGTTTTTCCCCGTTGCAGCGTATGCTTTTCTGAAAGGTATGATAACATGAAATATGGCTGGTTGGGCCAGACTTTATTAAATATATATAGAATAAAAACAGCTACACGCATGCACAGAGCGCACTATCACACTTTTTCAAGTCAGTCTGAGCAGGACAGGCACTGTCAAAGAGCGCCCTCTATTGGATTGGTGTTGTCTTGGCATTAGAAATGAACTGCTACAGGTGTTTATGACCCGGTGACAGCTCAGCCTTTTTACTAAAAATATTCTGCCCTGATAACTTTCATCTAACAGGTGGTTGTAAGTGGATCCGGACGCCTGCCATTGTGTATTCCACACATGTCGCCACTACACTGCTCCCAATCCTCGCCCACATCCTCTTCTATCAGTTCCCTCTGGAACCCCATCCTGGTCCTCAAACTGTCCAGGAGCGCTGGCTGCTAGTCTCCATATATGCACCATACCTGGTGGTGCCTTTGCTGCTCCTGCTCACCATGCTGATGTCCTCCACATACAACCCCGCCTCCAAGTCTGGCGGCATGCCGGCCAAAGCCAAGAAGAAGAACTGAATATCAGAAGACAATGCTATCTAATTTCCTGTGATTTTAAGAGATCTTTGTCTGCATCTCTGAGTGTGTGAATGTGCATGTGAAAGTCTGTGTGATCAGGAAGAAGCTCCCGTTCAAATAAAATCCATCTGATTTCTTATTGATGTTTCAATATGGGTGTAGACGTACGTCTGTGTAGATGGCCTTGCTTGTCTGGCTGTGCTCCACACACTTTCTAAAGGTGCATTAGCCTTACTGCACAGTTCTTATGTAACTGAAGGACTTTTTATTTATTTTATAAAAATATATTTGACAAGTATAAGTCATGTTGGGGCAGAGGGCAGCATAAAACTAAAGGTTGCATTACACTTATAGCCAGGCTCTTGCAGGTCACTAGGATGCGCTCGCTGTTTTTAAGTTGTCATGCAAATTAAAATATAAGCTTACCTTAATCAATCAGCCTTTCAGTGGTTTTCAGTGCAGCCAGACAAGATGCAGTATTGTATAGTCACATGCAATTGGAGTACATTTACACTGTTCACTTAAAACGCTATATTTAAAAAATCCGTGTTTAAATAAGTTAAATCTCAAAAATATTAATGAATTCAATTATATTTGGTGGCAACAGCCTTCACTGTTCTAATAGGAACTACAGTTAATCTAAAATAGCTACCAAATGAGGTGATAAAATTTATAATTTTATTATAATTAAATTCAATTCAGTTTTATTTAGGAGACCTTTACAGTGAAGGAGTTTTAATGTCCTTTGAACAATTAGTTAGCAAATATAATCTGCCCAAAAATCTTTTTTTTAAATACCTACAGATCAGAAGTTTTGTCACTACCTTACTGAAGTCTACAGCTGAACCTCCACTTTCTGCCATAGAGTATTTAGCTGTCCATTATCATCAGAGTAGAGGTCTACTTTCCAAATTTTACATTATCTTACTATTAGCCTCAAAAGAAAATAGTCTCTCATATTTACGAGCATGGAAAACGGATATGCAAACAGAAATTTCTGAGGATGAATGGAGTAACTCGTGTCTACTGGCACAGACACAAACTATTAACACAAGTTTTAGAATACTACAAATGGCTATTTAGAACATATATCACTCCTGTAAAACTTCACCATTTCAACTCAAATATTTCTGATGTTTGTATTAAATGTAAGTCAGACAAGGGTACTGTTCTCCATTGTATGTGGCAATGTACAGATATTCATTTTTTGGAAGGAAGTCACTGTGTTTATGTCTCGCTTAATTGAACAGGTTGTGCCAATGGACTGTAAGTTTTGCTTACTACACATTTTTCCTGATGGTTTGAAAGGTGATACAAAGAGAAGGACGCTGGTTAGTTTTTGCCTTTTACAGGCTAAACATGTGATCGCTCTGAACTGGAAGGACTCGGATAGACCCAAGTTAAACCAATGGATTAAACTGAAAAAGGGACACTTGAGGACTTCAAAGATATCTGGTTACCCGTTCTTAATTTTGTTAAACAAAATGACATGTCATTTAATTATTTATTTTTGTTAACAAAGTGAGCTCCTTTTGTTTTTGTTTTGTCTTTTGCTTGTTTTGTTTTGTATGTCAATATAATTGAAGACAATTTTAATAAAAACATTTGTGAAAAAAAAATCCGTTTTATTTATACAGCGCCAAATCACAACAAACAGTCAACTCAAGGCGCTTAGATAATAGTGATTCTGATTCAAACAAACGAACAAACAAGCAAACAAACAAAAAACAAACAAACAAACAAACAAACAAAAAATAAACAAACGCTTCAGCACCCGGACTAACCTTTGCAGCGGAAGAAGATTGTCCGCCTCCGCGGACGGTTAGCCTATAAAAGGGAACATGGCACTAGCTTTCAGCATTGTTTAATGCAACGGCGGAGTAGGAGGCTTTGCTGTGTTTAGAAGTGACAGCTCTTTGCCGGACTTTAAATACTGTACACCGTACAGTATATATACATATACAGGCAGCCTTTCGGTAGTTGAGCCTGAAACTAGATCTAACCGAAGGCGACAGTTGCTTCCAGTGCTAACGTTAGCTGTCCTGTCAGACTCGACGACGAAGGAAACAGCGAAGTGTTTTTATTTCACACGCATGAAATTTATACTAATCGGGGAGACGTCTGTGTTTTTCCGAGACGTCTTATGGGCCTGGACTTCTTGTCGAAGAAGACACATCATAGGGACTAACGTGTTCAGATGAACAACATTTGTTGACATTTGTGTTGCCTCCGTGATGTTTTACGCTAACACGGTTTATTAGCTGCCTGATGCTGGCCAGCTTCATATGTTGCTACAGCCTGTGTATTTTAGATTGCGTCGGGTTTTATTATTCAGTATCGATCTAGGTGTCCTTACGTTTATATACTTGTTAGTATGTTTCTAGACGCCTTTTACATGACGCTAGGTATAGCCAAGGGGCTGTATCACTGTCAGGCTAACAGATAGCTCGGTGTCTGCAAGATTGGCATCATGTAGACTGCCGCTCTGAACAGTTTAGGTGACCAGGATACACAGTGTGTTAGTGAGCCTCCTTAGAGTGCATTAAAACGCTGGAGTGCAGCTATCCTGCTAGGTGAAAGAGTGACAGCTGGCGCGGATATAGTTTAGCTCAGATTGAGCTAGCCATGCTCAAAGTCGTCTGTGTGTGATATTACAAACATCCCAGCCTGCGTGGAGGACATGTGAATGCATCATGTCCTGGCTGCATCTCTTATTTATGCAATAAGGCACATCAGAGCAGCCTGTCATGAAATAATTCCGCAGTGCGAGAAGCAGCATCATCAGGACTGAGTGGATATTTGCTCCAGGATTTTTTTTAAAAATTATTTTCCCTTGGAGGACAGCGCCATCCAAGGATAACCATCAGTGCCCAGTATCAGCTGGACCATCACGCCTTCACAATGGAAACCGTAGGAGATTTTGAGTACAGCAGAAAAGATCTGGTTGGACACGGAGCCTTTGCCGTAGTGTTCAAAGGAAGGCACAGGAAGGTAAATAAATTTACTTGCTTGCAGTTTTGCATCCTCCCCTCCCTTACTTTTTTATCTTGCAGGGAAAAAAAATGAGAGCAAGCAGGCAGCTTCATTTGGAAATCTGGGTCAGTCAGTGGAATTGGAGAATGCTGTTCTGTAGCAGCATATGTGGGTTGTCACCTCTTGCAGGAGTGGTAATATTTCCTAATGACTAAAGCCCTGGTGCATGTAATGTGCAGTCATGCTGTGAGAGGTGATTTTTGGTGTTATTTCATCAGTGTGATGTAAGGTGTATAAGTGGATTCATGTAATTTTGTTCATTCATGATAGAGATGAGTCAGGCAGCTGTGAATGACTTGCTGACGTACTTAGGCAGGAGGGAGCATGGGGGGGGGGGGTGCAGTGTTTTTCCTTTTGCCTTTTTAAGCAGACAAGCTGTCCTTATGTAAGAGCTGCACAACATTCATTCACACGCAGATACTGAGAGATCATTAAGGTCAGAAAGTGCATTAAATTGCTACATTTGACCACAGTGTGTCTTTCCGTGACTGAAAAAGTTTAGGATGGAGCGGGGTTGTGTATGTGTGACATCATGTTGCCCTCATTGCTGCTGGTGTGAAACAGATGGTCCTGAATGAAAGTTGCATCAGAGCGTCCCGGGGCAGGATGGCTCATATCGCTCTGAAAATCAATAACCAGCTCAGAGCCTGAAAACACGTGTGTGCTGCTCAATACTGGACAATATGTGGTTACATGCTTCAGGTCAGGTTAAAGCAGACGTGGCATGTGATCACTGTTTACTATTTTAGTCCCATCATCTGCACTCTGTTTGGCCTATTTATAGGATTGTGTGGCCTCACAGGCACAGGACTTTAGAGCCACCTGGATGCTGCATGCTTGATGGGTTGACTCATTCCTTAGGCACTGTTCAATGTTGCATATGTTCTCATGTTGCAATCTATGTTTCTTCAGAGATGACAGGGACTTAGGGAAACGCCTCTTGGCTTTCAGGGATAATTTCCCATTTTAACTTTTAAACAACAAATGTCAGAGATGTTGATGATGAATATTATAAACATTATACAGAGGAAAACCCTTAAATATACTTTACGCTTAAAACAAGCCTCTCTGCTGGGCTTGTCAAATTTTTTGACAATTTTTCAGATAAAATTGTTAGATTGTTTATGTATATATTGTCAACTTACAAACTGAAACGTGAATCCCGTGTAGCGATGTATTCATAACCGCTGGGTTTAACTGAATGGCTGAAAATGAATGGCTCACCGTCCTCTGGTCCTAGCTTCCACTGTCACCTTCACTTATATCTGGTTGCAGTGTTATTAGCTATAATCTGTTTGTTGCTCACGAGTCTGTAATCAGCTGTGATTCATAAATGTGATGCACACACCTCTCGTTCGCCTCCGACATTACCTGATGGACCGGTGGGGTCACTTGTCTGCTGTGTGTCTGCAGCTCAGTTACACTTGGCTGGGCAGGCAGTCAGTGAGCTGGGGGGGGGGATGAAGCAACTGAGCTGGCTTTCTATTACTGCATAGTAAACACACACATGCCCATGTCACTGACGTGCTGCATCACTGGAGTGCTAGAATGTATGCCAGGCTTTAAGGCAGACTGTACCCACAGAGCAGGAACATCTCCTATTAACCTACATTTCTTTGGAAAGCACGTCTTCTTTTTTTAATTCATTGATGCCCTTTCCTTAGCTTCCAGTCTAACTTGCTATGCTCATTCCATTTGTCCATGCTGTTTTTCTCAGTGGCACAGAACCAGTCTGCTGCACTTCCGGAATTATTTCTGCATGCTTATGCTTATGTCTGTGTGTGTGTGTGTGTGTGTGTGTGTGTAGCACATGACCTGGAAGTCTCTTTGCTCACATGAGCTTAAGAAGTCTTTTTATACCCTATCCTTGAACCTCTGCTCTCCGGCAGATGATACAGGATAATAAAAATGCACACCGCTAGACTTGTGAACAGCTTTTACACAAGGCCATCACCGCCCTGTGAAGTCATCCCATTCCATTTTTTTGTACATTATGAGGAGAGCTGTTTTTAGGCATTTTTGCAAATAAAACAAAATTCATTGTATATTGTACAAGGAGAACTAAAAGAGCCTTCATCCAGGAGTTTATCTGGAAACGTCAGCACAGGAGGAAAAAACTGGCTCCCTCTTCTGTAGTTTTTAGTTCAAATATGGCGGCCTTCGCTCGAGTCACCTGAATGCCGTGTCCTTCAGCGCAGATCTCCGGCCTAGCTGTCAGAAAGCCAGTTGACCTGATGTCACCGGGACAGCTAAAGTTTCCTTCGTCCTTCACCACAGCACTGCAGTGCCAAAAGCACTTTAGCTCAAAGGCCTTGGCTTTTTTTTTTGCATCTGCTATTGAAATCAAAAACATCCCTAATTCTGAGGTGTAAATAATACATATAAACTAGAATGAGCTTTTGATCTGTGGCAGAGCATTTAGTCAGAAAGCCAAAAGTTGCTGATGAGGACGTAGAAATCAGAGGGTTCAATTTGGCTGATCTTGCCTCTTAAGGTTAATGGACTGATTAGATTGCTGTGTGTAAATCACTAATGCGCCTGTGATTCATGCTGGCTCATCTCCAGGGTGTCAGAACTGTGACCCTTCAGCTCGAATCTCTCTCTCTGTGGGCTGCTCATAACCAGACAGTCCACTGATTGGCAGGTCGGTGGTTTAGTCCCCTCCAGCCTACATGCTCTATCCTTGGGTAATATACCCTTAATATCATATCATATCTCTTTCAACTCCACTACTGTGAGTAAGTCTTGCATAGTAATCTACTGGCAGGGCAAGTCTGCAACCTTTGGAGGAGCAAAGGAGCAGCAGCATTATCCCACATATTTAATGAGTGTGTGTGTGTGTGTGTTGGGCTGTTGATCTCTGCATGAGTTGACCAGGATGTTACGTGTCAGGTAAACTAAAATATTCCCTGATATTTCTCCTTCTCATTGCCAGCCTTACAATATCAGCTTTAGAGGAAATGTGTGGGAGGCTGCAGCAGCAATGGAACCTGAATGGTTTTACAGCATCATCATAATTAACTTATGTGACTTGTTTCCTCGTCTGTCCTGTTGTGTGTTGCGTAGAAAACTGACTGGGAGGTGGCCATCAAGAGCATTAACAAGAAGAACTTGTCCAAGTCCCAGATCCTCCTTGGCAAGGAGATCAAAATCTTGAAGGTGAGCATGAGCCTTAATTCCCTTTTTTTTCCCGCTGTACTCAAAGAATGAGCTCACACTGGACTTGAGTATGGAGCTTTGACACAACATGGCCCCGAGAGCCCAGTTTAAACAAAGTGACCTGATTAACTGCTTGTGGCGAGTTAATGTTTCTGCTCACGCGTCTTGTTCTGCTGTTTTTATTCAGGAGCTGCAGCATGAAAACATCGTGGCACTTTACGATGTCCAGGTATGTCTTACGTTTTTGTTGCAGTGAAATGAGCTTAATGAGCAATAAAGTCCGTCTTTAGTGTTTGATTTTATTTTAATGGCTGCAGATGCTCTCCTGACTCTCACAATGTTGTAATTGTTTCAAAATGTCATAAATACTAAAGAGGACTACTGGTCAATTCATATTCAGTTTAAAAAGTTGTCGTAGCTTGCTTAGCTCTGAAGGCCATGTCATTTAAATGGCATCTTATTATAGCACATAGAGCACAAAGATTAAAAAACCCAAAAACTTTAGAGTTGTATGTCAATCCAAGGTAATTAAAAATGAAATTGAGTGGCAGCCTTAAGTTTGAAATGACTTCATCTGGATGAACAAGATGAATCTTGCACTTGTGCTGAATTCTACATAACTGATTATATTTTGGTGTATGAAGATCAGGGTTAGTGCGCCATCAAACACATCTTTATCCATGATTCAAGAGTTCATTCTGTAATTATGGCAACATTTTAGAGGAGTTTCAAGTAAAAAAAACTGTAAGGATGACATTAAATCCACATAGAACATTTAGTCATGGACACTTGTTAGGATAATTAGCTGGTGACACTAATCTCTGGTGCTCATCTCTAAGCTCTGATGATGGTGTGGAGATCATTGGGTTTCCTCTACTTTTTTAGAACTTGTGGCTTCTTTGCAGCAACGTTCATGTTTGAAGCAATGTCTATTGAGCCGGGCACACCTTTGTTTATACACATGGTGTTGCGGTTATCACACCAATATATTAATCACTTTTTTTGGGGGGGTTTCTCAGCATTAAGAGCTGAGCAGCAGCTTGTCTTTCAATCTGATTAATTCTGACTAGATGTGCCAAAGTTATCTCACTAAAGGAAACATTAACAAGTGTTTAGATCAGTGCAGATAACATCTAATAATACCTGGTGTGTGTGTGTGTGCGTGTGAGAGTCCATTTTTGCTGAAATTTCATTGCAGCAGCTCACAGTGGGACTCTGTTGTTTTGTATGGCCCCCACGTGCTTGTATGCATGCCTGACATTAGGGTGTGCTCCTAATGAGATGGCAGATGGTGTCCTGGGGGATCTCCTCCCAGATCTGGACCACGGCATCACTGAGCTCCTGGAAAGCGATGGCAGTGAGCACAGGGCCCACTAGAGGATGTTGGCCCTCAGGCTAGCCTCACGAAGTCTGTATCTGATTGTTTGGTCAGACATTCACACCAGTGGCTGCTGGAGGTCATTTGTAGCTCTGCAGTGCTCATCCTGTTCCTCCTTGCACAAAGGAGCAGATACGGTTCCTGCTGATGGGTTAAGGACCTTCTACGGCACTGTGCAGCTCTCCTACAGTAACTGCCTGTCTCCTGGAATCTTCATGATCTTGAGACTGTGCTGGGAGACACAGAAAACCTTCTGGTATTTGCACATTAAGACGTGCCACCCTGGAGGAGTTGCACTACCTGAGCAACCTCTGTAGGGTTCAGGTATCGCCTCATGCTACCAAATGACCAAATGCAAAATTTGTGGAAAAAGACGAGGAGGGAAAAATGTCGGTTGCCTCCAAGAGTAAAACCGTTCCTGTTTGGGGATTATGTTAATTTCATTAGCACCAAATCCTCTGAAACAGAATAACAACCCCCCCTGTTACTCACCTGACCAGCTCTTTGTCCCAGACGTGTAACTGACTTAATGTTAGACTCTGATTTAAAAAGTGCTCCTTTCATTTTTTTTGAGGACTGTATATGTGTTTCTCGTGCATGCACACACACATTTGCGGGTGTTCGTGCACCAGCGCGTAGCCCCTACCACAGACAGTCCAATTCTGTGGGTAAATTTGTCTCTGGACTCGAGCAAAACACCTACTGAGAGCTTGAAAAGCCTCATTCTGAACACGGCTGCTTTAGTCTGGGTTCAGCTGCTGGCATTAACAAAGCAACTGAATCCGTTCGGTTTAAGTTCACAAACTGAGCCTGTGAACCTCTTTACATTGGAGAGAAGTGCATAAGTATGTATGATGGTGTAAAAACCATTAACTCTGACAACCAGAATAAATGCAGTGCTCATGTGACTGATAACCCACAGTGCTTTGCAGTTAGGTAAGTCAGTCTGTCACTGTGGACTTTTCTATGACTTTTCTATAACATTTTGCGGCTTTTGGAAACTTTATAGGCATGTGTTTGAGCTGAACCTGAAAAACCATCCCACAATGCACCATTGATACTCACCTGAGTTGCCCATATTCACAGTAGGGGAAAAAACACAAAGCTCAGAGCCTTTGTCCTCTGACGGGGAGCCAGGACCTAGTAAGTACTGAGTCATAGAACATATACCACCTTCTGACTTTTAAAAAGTCTGCTTTGCATGCTGGAGTCACAGTATTTTTCTCTAGCTTTTCGATGTAGTTCATCTGTAGATACTGTTGCGGTGTATTAATTATAGTATTAATTTCCTACACTGAGAATGTTGTTCATTGCTGACTGATGGTGGGTGTTGTGAGAGGCTGTGCAGTGGCTTGCATGTGTGCAGCCTAAAAATGCTCGATTTTGAATGTTGTTTAGGCCAAAAAAAAACCTGCAATCATGAATAAATGATGAAATTTACTCCAACTCCTTAATGTTTTTCACAAGGTGAGCATACAGTAAAATGGTTTTGATAGGTAAGAAAAAAATCTGTCCATTTGTCCATAACTGCAAACAGTAAAGGTTTTCTGTTTTCAAAAGTCCAGAATTGGCCGTGCCAGCTCCTCACATGTGAGTGAGCGAGGCCAACACGTTTGAAGTGATGCTGAAGCACTTCCCACATAGCAGCGGCACTTCTCGTGTTTGCGTAAGCCTCCCTCTGCGATCCTGCCGATCAGCCTTTCCACCCTTTCACTCCTCCCACCATGTCCCCGTCCCTCATCTCTCATCCACTGATGTAATAGATCTCCTCCTCAAGCAAATGGCTGAAGAGCTCGTTAGTCAGGGTGATGAGGTGGTAAAGTTTTTGAGTTTCATATTTAGGCAAATTAAATCAGATGTTTGAGGGAGAAATGGTTACCCCATAAGGAAATGAGAGGCACTGAAGTCGGGCTGTAGGGTCCAAAAAGTATCCTGACGAAACTGGTTGTTTAAAGGAAATATTTAGCTTTGTTTTTGTTGCTGTTTCATTATTTCTGCTTTCATATTTCAGTAGTAAGTCTGAAGGTCACTCAGCAGGTAGTTAGCTTAGCTGGACTTAGACTGAAATGAACTAATAGAATAGAATAGAATAGCCTTTATTGTCATTATACAGCTGTACAATGAAATTGGAGGGCCACTCCCATTCGGTGCATAGGCTAAAATAC
>VOQJ01045212.1:0-11959 GCA_015052665.1 Apistogramma diplotaenia | reverse complement strand
TCCCTTTAAACCAGGGGTATTCAACTGGCGGCCCACGGGCCAGAACCGGCCCATCAGTCATTGTGGACCGGCCCACTGCCCAGTTACCTCTATTATTAAATAAAAATTTAAAAAGATGCTGTGACTAAACTAAAAGCACGGCATGTAATTCACACTCCTTACAGGTGGTGGCAGTAACGCATAATATTGTTCATCACCAACCGCCATTAAACTCAAGAAGAAGAACGGCACTCGCAGCACTGCTGTTTACTCCCGTTTACACTGTTGGCGATAGGCTAGACAGCAGTGTTGCAGAGACTGCTTATTATAAGTGACTTTGGGCTTGTTTTTGTCTAAATTGCATGCAAATCTCGTGAGTCGCAGGTCGCAGTTTTTTGGGCTTGTTTTGGAATGTGAAGTTGCTTATTTGGGCTTGACTTGCTTTCCGAGTGAAACTCCCTGATCTTTATTATATGAAAATATAATAAAGATCTTTATTATATTTTCATATAATGAAGAGTGGGAGAAAGAGAGCGCACTTAAACAATTTATCCGACATCAGATGGGAGATGTGGCGTTTGTGAAACATGTGCTCACCATGCTGATTTAATTCAACATGCTAATACAGGGAGGCCCAAAAAACTGCACCCTTCTCTTAAAATATTTAAAATTATTAAGATCATTCAAGTTATTCAACATTTTTATAGTAAAAGTGTTTAGCATAATTTTGGTAACAAGCCCAAAAAAGCACAGCTGGCAACCCACACTGTGTAAAACAGAGGCCGCTTTAAAACAGTATAAACGTAACATTTATTATGGCATTTTACATAAACGTTTATACTGTTTTAAAGCGGCCTCTGTTTTACACAGTGTGGTGGGTTGCCAGCTGGGCTTTCTTGGGCTTGTTGCCACAGAGCTGGTTTCTTCTTGTTTCTATCGTGAGATTTGGCAACACTGGACAGCAGTTTCTGACATGTCACATTCAAAAAAGAAAAGACATAAGGTGGACACGAAAATAGAAAATTTAACAACAACTGGACAAATAAGTATAATAAAAATTGCTGATGGCATTTTTAATTGATGTGACTGATTTCAATCTAACCAATGCTGGTTATGTTTACTAGCTATACTAGAAGCCAGCAGTTTCTATTACTGTCATTTGACTGGGATTCAAATAAAAATGCTGAAAATGTAGTGGTGCTTTGTCTTAATTGTAGATTCAATAATAGATTCAATAGGAGTATGAATCCCGAGAAATGTGTGGCCCACTGGCAAATAGTCTTGTGAAAGTTCGGCCCACAGAAAAATGTAGTTGAATACCCCTGCTTTAAACCCTTCAATTTTATCAAATGAGGTGACTCTCATATTAAACATTAAAACAAATGACCAATACCTGTAAACTTAATTTTAAATAAATGGGCTGTGTTTGAATCTGTATAAGTGAAAAAGCAGAGAAAGACTTATTTCAAATAGCCTGCATTATTAATGACCAGTGGGATATTTGGATCTAGTAACTCCCACACACATGCACAAGGTTTGTGTGTGTGTTTGCGTGCACGTGCAGCATATTGATATCCGTGTGTTACTAATGAATACGTAGTGATTTTAATGATGTGCAGTCAATAACTTAGAAAAGCACAGCAGGAACATGAATCCAGCACTCTTTTGTTGATCGCTAACACAGTGTACCATTTAATTACCTGGAAACAGATGGCTGGAAACAAGTCCAGAACAAGCCAGAACAGCAGGTTAAAGAGGAGATTGCTTTGGACCAATAAACGCTGAAACAAGCAACTGAGGTAAGGCTCCATTTGACTCTACGCCTTGAAGGATGTACTTATATGTGACTCTCGAGTGTGAACATTGTCTGGTTTTCACAGATTTAAGATAAAGCTGTATTCACTTGAAAAAAATATATACCTATTCATCTTTATTCCTACCTGTGCCCACCAAGATATATTATGTTACGCAGTGATTGCAGTGCTCTAAATTGATGTCGAAAGTGCTTGACATTGAGTGATTTCTTTTATCCCTCCTATTTTTTTCCTCTTTCTGTGGAAGTAGATTAAAACAAACTTTTTTAAAGGGCTATTTCAGCAACAAATATGCATTCATATTAGAGACTGGCCAATATTCGCTCTATGCCAATATAGCGGTATCAGCTAATAATTTTACTTAATTGGCTGGTGAATGAAAATTTTGAAAAATAGAAAGACAGGGGAAACACCCTTCATCAATATTATGTGTTGACATTGCATAATTTGTCCACCAGAGGGAACTATGTACTTTTTACACTATGAATAATAGCCGATACTGAGTGTGATGCAAACTGGAAATCAAGACGGTTCTTAACTGTTACTTTGAAGGTTAACCTTCTCCGTTTCCAGTTTGCAGCACACTTTTTCAAGTTTCATTACAACTCGGTTAGTGAGTGTTTGCAGACAAATTGGCACCGTGGGTGGCTACAGGAATCTGCTAGCAACCACAGCAATCATAAAGAGGTTTCTGGTGCCACAGCCATTTTGCAATCGATTTCACTCAGCGACACCTACAGTACTAACCACCCAGTCTGTCAGGAAGTTGTCAACATGTTTCTAGGTCAATGTGACTGAGGCCTGAGGAAGCACATATGGTTGAGGGTGGGGTGAAGACCAAAATGACAGTACAGCCACCAAATGGACTCTGCGTTGAGCCACCTGGAGCAGCAGCACAGCTACGCTTCCGCTCATCCATCGAGAGCCTGCTGACGTACTGTATCACAGTATGGTACAGCAGCTGCACTCAGGCAGACAGAGAGAGGCTTCAGAGGGTAGTCAAGACAGCACAGAGGATCGTTGGCTGTCCTCTCCCCTCCCTGATGGACATCTACACCTCCTGCTCCCTCAGCAGAGCCAAGAACATCATTAAGGACAGCTCACACCCTGGATTTGACTTGTCTGACCTGCTGCTCTTTGGCAAGCGCTACAGGTGCATCAAAGCCAGAACAAACAGACTCCAGAACAGTTTCTTTCCCACAGCAATAATCACCCTGAACTCTCTCTCACACACATTAACTGTACAATACCACATCGCTGTGTAATATTATTCACACTGGACAATATCTATCACCTCTGTAATGTGCAATACACCTAGTACAATTATTCACCATATGTCATATGTATATACTTATATTATTATTGTGTTGTTGTCATTTTTTACAATGTATATATTTTTTATTCTGTATATTTTTAGAGGTTCTATTTTTATGGCACTGAACATGAGTGTTCCTCCAATCTCAATGTATATCTGCATAATGACAATAAAGATATTCTATTCTATTGTAAATGAAGGCTAATGTTACATATGATGCTTACATTTTCATCATAATAATGCAATATGGTGATCATGAGTCAATATCTAGCAATGCAGAACAACTTTTATGCAGCATCTATGGGGCAATCAAATATTACCAGTTTAAAGAAATGGTAAACAATTATGTTGTCAATCCAGCTAAAGAGAGCACAAATTATAATGCATCCTTTCTTGCAGCGTTGACAGGGTGGCTCATGAACATTTGAAGGAGGCTACTGTCTAATTCTCAGCTACAGTTAGTGAAAAAAATTAATAAAAAGATTGCGACAGAGCGGTGCCATGAAAGGCTGCAACCGCCATTCTTCACAAGGAGGATAGAAAATAACTTTTTATAAATACTTTCCATGTGTTTTTTTATTCAGAGTAGATATTAATCCATCTGTCTGAATTCAAAAGCATAGTTTAGAAAATTATAAAACAAAGCATTGCCCCAGTGAAAGAATATTTGAGTGCAGCCTTTACTTTAACCTTGATAGCTTTAGAATAAAACACACTTTCCATAGCTCTTCATTACAGAACTGTCCTGTAGCTGTGGATAAATTGATCTGCTGCTCGGTGCTGCCTCCATCACTCAACGACCAGACATGCCCTTTGTTTCTGTAAGGTTACATGTGCTCACTGTGGCTTGGAACAAGAATTGTTATGAACAAGCTTTCCAAAGAAATCAATGTGTTCAATGCTGTGCAATATGAAGCTGCTTGTGAAGAATGGCAATATAACAGCTGACAGACTTGGCCTGCAGTATTGCCACAATATTGCTTCTCCATCATAATTGCTGCCCCAACACCTCCATTTTCCACTTCACTTTCTCTTTGTCTTCAACCTGTCCTCTACTCCTCTCTTTTCCTCCCACCTCCTCTCCACCGCTCTCCCCTCTCCACCTCTTAGGCTGAAAAGACAGTAATCAGACCTCATTGACTTGGAGTTGACAGCACATAATCACTGCATCTTTGAATGTGTTTCAAAAGATGAAATAGGCGCTTTTTATATCCTCCCTTCCACATCAGCTTAATGTACCAAAAATACAAAAATCAGTAACAATATTTTCCATGTCAAATTTAAGAAACACTCAACGTAAAGGTTTTGGAACAGTGAGGCTCCTTTTTTTTGCTGTAAACTGAAAACATTTGGGTTTGACATTAAACAAAAAGATCAACACCTCAGCTTTTATTTCCAGGCATTTACATCTGGATCTGATACTCAGTTCAGAAGATAGCACCTTTTGTCTCAACCCACCTATTTTTCTTTTGAACAAAAGTACTGGAACATGTAACTGACAGGTGTGCTTTGTTGCCCAGGTGTCTCCAGTTATTTAGTGCTGAATGTGTACGCTTCAGTTTCAGATTTGGGCTTTGCCTGTGCTCACTGTGCTTTTATAGTTAGAGGAGGAACCAATATGAAGACCAGAGAGCTGTCTGTGGGTTAAAAACAAGCTTAGAAGAAGCTGAGAGAAGATGGAAAATCAGTCAGAGCCATTGCACAAACATTGGCCACAGCCAACTGTTTGGAAGAAGAAAATCATGATGCTGAACACCATGCACCAGCAGTTAAGGACAGAAACATTGTAACAGTGTTGTAAAGAAACAACTATTAGTGACATCAGCAACAACCTCCAGAGGGCAGGACTTAAGGTATCACAATCTAGACTTCATGAGCAAAAGTACAGAAGCTTCATCAGAAGATGCAAACCACTAAATAGCAAGAAGAACAGGAAGGACAGACTGGAATTTGGTAAGAAACACAGAGTTAAGACTCACAAACTCTGTGACAAAGTTTTATGGACTCACGAAACAAAGATGAAGCATTAACATGGTGACAGAAAGGCTAGAGCTTGGAGAAAGAAATGATCTTCTCATGATCCCAAACAAATGAGCTCACCTACATTTTTACACAAATATTTGAACTTTCTATTCTGAAGACTGTACACTGTGTGTGCAGTTTGTCACACAGTTTGTCTGCTAGCTAAAGATTCAACTATGAGTACATTCATTAGAATTTAGGTTTGGTGCGGGCTCGTGGTCTGCCCCGCGGGCCCGGTGCTCTGCCCTTGTGCCTGGCTCTCTGGGGCGGTGTGGGTGCCCCTGGCCTTCCCGGGGTGTGGCAGGGGCGGTGGGTGTGGGTGGTCGCCCTGTGGGTCTGGTCGTCTTGTGCCGCTGGGGCTGTGCCTGGGGCCTGGATGGTACTGGGTGGTGCCCTTCCTGGGCTTTGGGTTTGTTCGGTGTCCCTGGGCTCATGCGGTGTTCTGGGGCTCCTCTCACTGTGTGTCCGTGCTGCCTGGGTGGAACCGGGTAGTGCTCTTGGTCTCTGTTGGGTCTTGGTGAGAGCTGAGGACACTGGTAGAGACATTCCTGCATGCTTCTGAATTGGCACAAGGTGTCCACTACTTCTTGGCTTTTGATGTGGGTTACAGACACTATGGTTCTTCTCACCATCTTATCATCTTATTGTGATGTTAGGACTGGTTTTAGTTAGTCTCTTTATCCATATTTAGGGGTGTAGGTGCTGGCTTTCACTGAGGTGTGTCTTCCTGGTCACTTTTTGGTAAGGGAAAGAAAAAAAAAGTATGTGGTGGGGAGGGGAATCTATCACATAATATGAGATGAAGTCACCACAGTAGATTTGGGAAAGATCCCATACACAAGTCTTTGTATATATGCACTAGCATGCACACATGTGCGCACACACACACAAAAAGGAAAAAAAAAACAAAAGGGCCAATGATGTATCAGAAGAAAATCAGCATCAAGATTTTTTTTTCTGAGGCATAAAAAAAAAATGTTTATATTCTCAGTTTATACTATTTTATTAAATTAATATAGCAGATTCAGTTAGCTTTACACAAACGTAGCTGGTGGAAACGTCTTCCAAGGAGCTATTTTTACTCTCTTACTTTAAGTACATTTCAGAGCCAGTACTTTTTTACTTTCACTTGAGTAAAGAAGGTGAATCATTACTTCACCTTTTACCTGAGTATTTTTAACACAACTATCTGCACTTCTACTGAGGTACAGCATGTCTGTACTTTCGTCACCTCTACTTCTAAGGAAAGAGGCTGCAGTTAAAACCTGAAAGAGCAACACTAAAGAAGAACGCAACAGTGTAGGGATGCCAACAGGTGACAGGCTTGATGCAGTTATTGCAGTTTATCTGTTCCAATATATGCTTTAAAGAATAAATAAATAAATAAATAGAAACAGCTTGAGCACAAAAACACAAGTGTTTCTTCAATTTAAATTTTCATGTTATCCTGCTGCTGAGTAATTTTTTTTCTGCTACTCAAATGTCAGGAAGTGTTGCATGTAAAGTGTTCCTTAAAAAGGACAGTGACAATATCCTCCCAGGCAGGAGGTGATGATAGTTATGTCTACAGTTGTTTATCATAATCCCATAATCACTTTGCAGCTTTTTGACCACGGGGCCTTTTGCACCTTTGGTACTTTATTTTGCTTTAAGTGTGTAAATTTGTGTGAGAGGGAGAGAATAAAGGAGGTTACACACACTGTTATGTCTGGGGTGAGAGGAAAAAAGGATGTGAGAAGTGTTTCTATGGCAACCAGTGAGCTTTTCTTTTTACCAGGTGCCAACACACAGATACATGTATACACACACACATAAAAAGGCACATGCACGACCTATAGGTAAACATCTAAGCTGTTTTTGCAGGAGACATGAATTGAGCCACTGACTATAAATTAGAAAGACAAAGGGTCATTCACCAGAGAAGAAGGTTAATTAGAAGGTCTGAGGACTGAAACAGGTTTCTCTGGTGAAAAATCCTTCGTTGTAGAGTAATGGATGACTTAAAACGACTCTAAAGGGCATAAAGACAAATTGATTGAATGCCCGCTATTCTTTAAACTTCCATACTGGCCTTTGTGTTGTTTTACAACCTTTAATGAGTAGTGTTCAACACAAATCCCATCGCACTGCATGAAACAATCTCTTATACTGAACTTCTTCTGCCACAGAATCACACTTCAAAACAAACAAACCACAACTTTACTGTAACTATTTCAAACCACCATTGCCTTTATGCAATTCTCAGAAGGTGAGCAGAAAGCACAATGATGGAGTCTGAGTCAAGAAAGTAGATTTGCCACAATGTGTAATTAAGAAACTACACAATAGAAAAAAACTAGTGAGATTAGTGCATTTTTATTATTCTTTTTTTATTCCTTTTACCTCTGACTTACATGGTAAAAAGTAAAATGCCTGTTAAAAGTACACACACATAAGAAGTCTTCAGACAGGCTTTATCTTCAGGCCTCAGTCACGGGGTCTAGAAATCCATCAACAAACCATCCAACAACCACTGGATGAGTCGGATAAACATGCATCCCCGACTGCTCGCAGTCTTGGTGTAAAATCAACTGCAAATGCAAACCTCGAGACCGCTCAGTGAGCCCCTGGTAACCACACTGATGGTTGTGTGCTTTACACAGTTTCACTGCTGATTGGAGAGGAGTTTGCAAGTGTTTCCAGACACATCTGTGTCTTTCGTGCTACATCTACTGGCGATCGTGCAACCTAATAACAACAAAGCAATTATAGCACTGTCATTTGTAGCTAGCATTAGCTTTTCATATTAGCTAGTTGAAGAGAAAACACAACGTGAAATCAAACTTAATGCTTAATGCAACATTTAATTCCACAAGCAGCCCCAACAATATTTTGACCAATTTGTTGGTCTTTAGTTGGAAAACATTTGTCTCAGTGCTCATCTGTGGAATCAAACAGGTTGGTTATTTTATTGTTCTCAGGTAAACCTAGCCTTTTACCTAACAACCAGTGATGCTGTTCCCTGCTTCATGATAACAAAGTGGGAAAGCACTGTTATTTACTTAATGACCAAATCTGCACAGAATATTTCTATGAAAACAGACCACATGTTGGATTAAGATCATTACCAGCATGCGTTTGATCATGCATTGTTTAAGATAAAACCTCTTTTCAGTGTTTGGTTTGGTTGCTTTCACAAGTGAATAAAACACTCATCATTTTTCTGTTTTTATCCTGACACGCCACCTAAACAGCAATTTGCCTTCATTTGGCTTAAGGCACAAGAACACTTAGGTAGTGATTTTATGGTAGGGAACATCCTGAATCACCATCAGATTTTTTGTGTGTGCGTTGTAAACAACTTGCACTGATGAGTCACATGATTCTTATAAAAGATCATGGGCTTGCTGAGATAAGCCTGTTTTCTACAGGTCAGCAACAGTCACTGGCTGGTTATCTTAGAGACCATGCTGCTAGCTGCTGAGATGATTGGCTGGTCTCACTGATAGGGAGGTCATTCTGTCTCTCTCCTGTGAAATGTTGAAGAATATATATTTTTTGGCATAGACTGGGCACACATGCATGCAAATGCACACTTTCTCATTTGAATAAATAGGAACACTTGATAAATTTACAATCAATTCAAGCTGTTCCAAAATCAGCAAAGGAAATTTCTTTGCCCCGGCTCACAGACATGTGGATGGGGAAGGGACTGGCAGGGACTCTCCACTCCCAAGAACAGAGTCAAAGTTTCCAAAATCAGCCATGAAGCCTTGACCCATTAGCCAGATGTTTTCTTTTCAATTACTTTTATTATTTATTAACTATCCATCTCCCTACTAATCTCTCTGTCCTTTTAATCTGTCTGGTTGCTAGGCAACGGGGGTACACAGGTCATATGTCGGCCCTGCATTTAAATTGCAAATGATACTAGCAATGCAGCTAAGAAATGGTGAGTGGATAGTGGTCTTAAATTAAAAATGTGCTTCTGTTTAGATTAGTGAGTCACCTTGAAACAAAATAAGAGCTGTTTTCACCAATTACTGCTACAAATGATCATGAAGAGGAAAACCTTTTGCATATATTGTATGCTGTAAGTGAAAAAAGGAGCAATATTTGTTTTCAGTAAAAGATTTTCACAGCCTCGGCTGACAAATACTGTGAATGTGTGATTGTATTCATCGGGTCACAATAACGTTGCTTTGACTGATTTTAGTGAAGAACAAATGGTGGTGGCCTGGTGGTGCAGTGGTCAGCTCTGTTGCTTCATAGTAATAGTGCTCCTGGTTTGAATCCGTCAGCCAGCTGGGGCCGTTCTGTGCCCAGCTTGTGTGCTCTCCCTGCACCTGTGTGGATTCTCTCTGGGTGCTCCAGTTTCCTCCCAAAGACATGCATGCTTATTGGTGATTTTGCATTGGCTGTAGGTGTGAAGGTGACATCTGTGTAGGCTTATCTTCTAGTCCAGATAAGACAGTCATTTTTATTTTGGGTTAGTTCATGTACTTCCAAGGAGCAGCAAATGGTGAGCGGGGAGTTTGAGTGTGTGTCGGAGGTGCAGCTTGTGAGTGAGTTCAATAGAAAGCAACTGTGTTTCTGTAATACAGTCTGACTTTATGTGCACTGGGCATCTTGCCAGTTCAATCCCTCCAGCCCCATCTTCATCATCCTACAACCAAATAATGAAAACAAACCAAAAACTGAACCAACGTTCTGTTTTCTGCCACACTGATTAGAAACAGGCAGAAGCCATAACTGGAAACAACTCAGAGCAAAACAGCAGCTGTCATGATCATGGGCCGGTGGCCCAGCATGTTATGTTCTTCGTTGTATTCTGTTGCTTTTGATTCTTGGGTTTTCATAGAGCTTAGTCTGTTATTGTCTGGTTTTAGTTACTTAGTGGTTCTGATTCTCACTTGTGTTTAACTTTGCTTATTGTTTAGTTCCTCAGTTTTGTGTTTGGGACCTATTTGTTTCTCTGTTCTGGTTTATGTGTTCTTGTCCTCCTGTGTCTTAGTGCTCCAAACTTTGTTTTCCTGTGTATCTGTAGCTCCCTCATGACGCCCTCCCCACTGTGTGTGTCTGTTTCATCCCTCTGCATATCAGTTTCTGGCCTTGTGTGTTTGGGTATTTATGGTATCCCTTTGGTGTCAAGTCTGTGTTCTGATTTTGCCCCTTATGTCCCCATGTTCTGTCATTGTTCCTGTGTCTGTTAGTCCTCGTGTCATTGTCCCCTGTCTCATGCTTTGTGTTCAGTTGGACTCCCTTTTGTTTCCCTGCGTGTTGTATTTAGGTTTCTGTTTTAGTCAGGTTTAGATTCCCTCTGCCTGTATTTAGTCTAGTGTATTAGGTTTGTTGCTTCCTGTTTTCTTTTACCAGTCCTTTGTTCTGTGTGCTTGTCTGTAGGTTTGCTTCACCCTTGTCTCGTCAATGTATTGTGTTCGGCTGTGCCCCGTACCTGTGACCCTTCCCTCATCATCCCTTTGTGTAGTTAGGCTCTGTGTCTTCCTTTGCTCCCCGTCACTTCCTCGTCTCTGTGTGGAGTGATTCTCCTGCTGTGTGTGTCATGCTATATTAATGTTATGTTTCTAGTGTTCATGTTCCAAGTTTAGCTGCTGGCACCAGACCAGCTTATGCTAAAGTAAAGCTCTAGTCTTAGAGTCCTCCACTGGGGTCCCGTCTGGCCAGCCACAGCAGCAAACTGTGACAACAGCATTCCCAAAAGTCTGTGTGTCTGGGCTCTATGACACTTATTTCACTTTGTGTCCGAATGTTAACCACTGACTACAAGATAACAAGCAGCCAGTGTGAGATGCCTACATGCTGTGTCGCTGCTTGTACAAGAGTAACAGAGCTGAATTATAGCGATGGGGAGGAGAGACACTGAAATGAAAATGAAACTGCTGGACACACACTGAGCCCCACAAGAACAAAATGGCACCGCCTGTGTGAGGGTGTGCTTTTATGCATCAGTTTGTGATTATTTGTGCGAGAGTGTGTGATAAAAGGCTCTTCCTCACTGCTGGTCATATGGACCCAGGGGATCTATGGGTGCCACTCCTTCCAGAGACATGGTGTTCTCTGCTGTCAAGGTTGATTAGCTGTAGGATGAAACCAATTTCCTCTCCCCTCCTTTAGCCTCAGCTCCCCCCCCCCTCTCATACTCTCCTTCTTCTTCAACAGCTCTCTCAGCTTTTTGCCCACTTGTTTTTCTCCTGCCTGTTAAACACTGACCCTCTTCGCTTCCCTGCATTACTCTCCAGGCTAAACCACCACTGAATATCACAAAATACAGCAAATAGTGATCCAGATCTTACTATCTGCAGTCTCTCAGTAGTTAGACTCTGTAAACATTAGCTAAAAAGACTTAAAGGTTTAATTAAATATAGCTTCTAAAGTTGGGAAAACATGACTGCATTTGCAGATATTAAATGAAAACACATCCATGCTTATTGCAGTTGTTTTCTTGAGGGGATTAAATGCTTTTGGGGCAGTCAGGCTTTTCTTATCAAGCATCACATACCTGGAAGACTAAACTGGTCTTCCAGGATATCTCTGACATCCTTTTGTAAACCACTTTCTCAGTCAAACATTCCAAAGTGCAACTTGTTGGCTTTCAGGAACACTCAAAGAAATGAAGAGAAAACATTGTGGAAGTCAGTGAATGTTACTTTTATTGACCAAGCACAGGGAAAAAAATATGGAGTCACTCAATTCTGAGGAACAATAGTCCAGATCTCAACCCAATTGAAAACCTGTGGTGGAAATTGAAAAAGTGGTCCACAAGAAGGCTCCGACCTGCAAAGCTGATCTGGCAACTGCTGTCAAAGAGAGTTGGCACCAAATTGATGCA
>VOQJ01045207.1:0-10293 GCA_015052665.1 Apistogramma diplotaenia | reverse complement strand
TCCTGTCGGGATTCAGGAAGGCCGGAATAATTAGAACTGCTATGACCAGTCTAACGAAAGCCACGCAGAGAGGAAGCGACGCTTCCGGAGTTGTTTATGTGACACAGTGGATGAAGAATTCAGTGAGTGAGCTGATGGTTTGGTAACCTTGTTAGCATGTTCTTTATGCTATAGTTACCTGAATAACTGTTACGGGAACATACCAGGCACGTACTCAGTTCTTGTCTATGCATCACGTAACTAAATGTGTTACGTTAGCCTGTTCGCCCTGTTGTTCTCTAATTCATTATTTTAAATTGCCTTTCAAGATGAAATGTCTGTTCTTGGTCGAAGATTTTATCAAATAAATTTCCCCAAAAAGTGCATCTTATAGTCCGGTGCTATAATATATGTTTTATATATGTTTTTTTATTAATTATTGTGCATTTTTTGGCTGCTGCGACCAATACTCAGGAGCAACACATAATCCTAAAAATACGGTACAGTGAAATCGGGCTTGCTGGAAGGAAAATATAAAGAAATGAGGGGTGGTTCAAGACTTTTGCATAATACTGTAAAGCCAACTTTGCTTTGAAGTGAGCTGTGCTTTCACTAACCGTAGTGCCCATCCGGTCCAGAGTGTCTTCATTGATGGGGTAGCGGAGTCTCATCTTGCGATAAAGGGGATGTCTCTCATAGTAACTCACCAGATCCACCAGACTCTCAAACTCTGCCGAGCTGCCCAGCATGAAGAGACGGCCTTCCTGCTGGATACGGCAGTGTTTGATCTTACCCTCTGCCCTGCACACCAGCACAGGAAAAAAGTTAGCAACTTAAAGAAATTGAATTTTCATGCTGGGTTTTAGAACGAACTTACGAACTCGTGTTTTTGTCCTTTATTTTGTGCTGAGTTCTACCTGAAGGAGATGGCGTAGGAGTTGTGCTCGCTACGTTTTCGAACCAGGAAAGCTCCGTCTCTGGGCACACGCATCAGCATGTGTTCAGCCTGAACACGGGACAGGTTGGAATGAAACCACCTGAGCAACAGTAAACGTCACTTTAAAAGCCTGATATCATCAGCTTATTTTCACACCGTCACTTGCCCAGCATATTTACCTGCACCATGGATGTTTTTGGTGGTGTGTGGGTCAATAAATTTTGATAAAACTTTGTAGGGGTGCAGAGTGGGGTCGTCTTAACAATCCACCCACCAAGGTCTTCAAGAAGCCTGCTTATGTGGTGTGGGTTAAAACGTTGTTTGTATTGACAGGATAAAGACATCACATTACTTTGGACCTCTGACCTCTTCTCCAAGGTCAAATAAGGTCAAACCTTGGTCATTTGTCTTTTATCTTTAAACTCTGCTTGTTTGTATTGGCGATGTTTATGAAATGAAACTGGTATATATCTAAATATCACATTATAGTTTGCATCCAAATATGTCACATTTGATCTGCTGCTCAGGCTTTAAAGTGTTCATCTGCTGGTTGGACAAAACAGAAACTCTGTAGGTGTCACATTAGGATTCTGAATTTTTATAAAGCAATTAGTAATATAATCCAGAAATGAATGAAACTGATTGTAACTTTTAGCTTACAGATATGAATGCATCAATAATAATGATTCATATTCATACATCCACCATGTACTTTATTATAAGTCGATGATAATCACTCACTCTCTGCTTTCGTGGGCATTTGGCTGAGGCACAGGGTTTCCCAGCCTCATCTCAAACTCGTTACAGCGCAGCGGGGTGTCTCTGTAGTGGCAGATGAGCCGGTAGAGGCTGTCAAACACCAGGTTATCAGTCAGGTAGAAGCGGGTGGAGCCAGACTCCTGCCGTGAATGGATCCTGCAGTGCTGGACCCGACCAGAGCGCCTGGAAGGGGAATAAGAGTGAGAGAAGACCTGTGTTTGCTGCATTTGACCAGTTTAAGCTTGAGGAGTTAAAATACAACAAAGAAGCCATCACATTTTTTTCATTGTTGTAAAATTGCCTTTTCAGGAGGATAATTCAACATTCACTTTCAGTTGGAACAACCTTTAAAATTATCATGTAAAAATTGGGTGTTTTGTTAATCTCTGGAGCCTTTTCTTTGATGTACTCGTTTTATGCAACTTTGCAACGGAAACTGAGGGCCACAATGATGGGAAAAGCATCAGGTTGAAATAAACTCCAAGTATGGCATTAAAAATGCTATTATCACCTAGTTTTTATTAAATGAATTTGTGAGAAGGGCAGCACGGTGGTTAACACTCCTGGGTTTGAGTCCACCTTGGTCAGGGTACTCCGGCGTCCTCCCACAGTCCACAGGCATGATCATGCCCACAGATGTGAATGTGAGTGTGAATGGTTGTCTGTCTCTCTGTGTCAGCCCTGCGACAGGCCAGGAACCCGTACACGGTGTACCCTGACTCTCGCCCTATGTCAGCTGGGATAGGCTGCAACCCCCACCCCCCACTACCCTGAAAATGATAAGCAGGAGGAAATGGACGGATGAATTGATGAGAACATGGTAAATGACTTGAGTGAATATTTCAATAGCATCATTGTAACTTGACAATACAAACTGATTTTTTATTATTGATTTCTACCTTTTATTATTTATTTCCTCATTTTCTGTCATTACAGTCCTGTGTAAAAGTCTTGAGTCACTCCCATTTCTTTTTATTTTGTTCATAAGGAGACAGGCATTCTTGTATTCCAGTCTTTCTTTTTCACTCATTCTGATCAGACTGGTTTTCTTCCTGGCAGTTTCTTATTTAGCAAAGTTCACTTACTTCTGAATGGCTGATGACAGAGGCATTCATGTGACTATCCCGTCCCTACATGCACAAATGCCAGTCGACCAGATTGAATAGCCTTTAATGAGGCACTTTTGAAGAAAGTCTTATAAAATGGGTTAAAATGATCTATCTTTCTCCTCCTCTTTTGACCTCACTTTAGAATTATTTTAAGCGCTTTGAGTGCACAGAAGGAGTAGAAAAGCACTATATAAGAACTAGTCCATTTACCATTTTAGGTCTTATGATTTTTAATGGTGCTGACTTGCTAATCAGTTTAACACAACCAACAACATATTTTCTAAAACTCCTGGAATACAATAAATTATTCAGCATTGAGTTCATTGGAGTAAAAGTCAGTTTATGCCATTGGTAGATGACCTGGAGCAACATTTTTGAACTCTCTGCCATTCAAGATAGTCGCGACCCACTTCATTTACTTCAGTCTTAAAATTCCCTGGAATCCCAAACTCTTAATGAAACGTAATTTCTCTGACATGCAGGATAAGTTACAAGCTGACGTCCAGAAATGGAAGCTAGTCCCTCAATCTATGATTGGCTGCATTAACACTATAAAAATGACTGTATTGCCAGTTTTTATACATCTTTCAGAGTTCATTCATTTACCAGTGTAATAAAAAATGGATTCTTTCCTTCTTTCTTGTGTATGGGGAACGTCATTATCATATCTGTCAGTTGATTAAAATATTTAATCGCGATTAATCGTGTGATTTTCTGTTCTAAATGTACCCTAACACCATCACAGGGTATTTTTTGTGTTTCTAATACTCTTTGTATGGGAGTGGACTAATTTACTTGATTTATGTAAATGTATGTTTATTATTGTTATTGAACAATGACAAGCACTGCCCAGATTATTCTCCAGAAAAACCTCAGAGGTACTGCATGCTCACAAAGTATCCCAAAAGTACACTTAAGCATATGCTCCCACGCTGTGTAAATGTGTCTAACCTAACACGGACAAAAGGACTCACAGTTCAAAACAACACCTCAAATTAAAAAATGTGATGTTAAAAGGAATGTGTGTTAATGTGTTATCGCGTTAACTTTGACAGCACTACTCATATATTACTTTCAAAGTTCATTTACAGAAAAACATGACAAGTTTGGGCCTTGGTCTTCAAGTTTTTAGACATTTTGACTCGGCTCTCACCTTCCCACGCTGAGCTTCTCCCGATAGTGACTGGGCAGCAGCTGCTCTGCTACGCTTACAGGATGAATCTACATTAGGCTTGGACTTTCTTCTGGATCATTGTTTTCCAATACAGCTCCTAGTGACAACTTCATCTGAAGATCCTAAATCAAATGAAAAATCTCCAGGACTAACAAGCTCCTCTTTGCTCCCCAATAACAAACAATCTTTTCAAGCCGGTGCAGTTTTCATGGCTGAAAGATGAGGGGATGACACTACATTAGTGACCTTTTCATCAATAACAGATTTGTTTCCTTCTCTCCACCACCAAGTTCCATCTTCCTCAGTCACATTTTCAATCACACCTGTTTTGGTCCTGTCCAGTTCTGAGTCATTTCTGTAGATATATTTGGCTGGTTTTCCCAACACGATGGTTCGGCCATTTACTTAGACTGTAATTTTGGGCTTATGTGCCACTTGTGATGGGACAAGCTCATTACTGTCCTCCCAAAGACAAGCTCTGAGGGAAGGCATGATTACTGCAGAGTACAATTTCACTGGAATGCAAATCAGCATCACGTCCCCGTTTTAAAAGGCGGCTTAGCGAGACGCTGCTGACTGTTAAACCTGAATGGTTTTGGTGCAGCAAAGGCAGATCTTATACCAACTTGCTTTTTTTTCTCTCTGCTGCAGATTGCGTTGCAAAAGTTTCTGCCATTTGTGACAAAAAACACACCAGAAGGAGAGGGTGTAGTCTCCGACAAAAGTCTCACTCTCCCGGACCAGGAAGGTGCCGTCTTTAACCCCACCCTCGCAGTACTCCTGCAGGAGTTTCTCAGCCACCTGGCGACCATCGCGTCCTCCACCCAGCTTCCCGTGGAACCAGCGCTCTGCACAGTGCTGCTCATTGTTGTTACACTCCTGACCAACCACAAACATGAGAAGCAGGTCCATGAAAACACCATATTTCTTTGTGGAATTACCACATTTTTCTATGTTCCTATTACACGCCATTTTCCTACCTCCTTTCCTTCATCATCTTCCTCTTCATCAGCTGTCTGATAATGAGATGTCTCCTCTGAGTAGTAAATCTTATTACTGGTCAGGACAAAATAATGTGGTGTCCACGTCTGGAAATCAAGCGACACATTTTAGATACACAATAATCATAGTAATATAGTTACATCTTTATTTTCTTCACAATCACTCGGCCATGTTTACTCAGACTCACATGATCAATGGGGTCTTCGAGGTAAAGGATGCCGTTCTTCAGAGAGTTGCTGATGTCGTTTTCAGAGTAGCTGGCTGACGTCACCTCTTCATACACGGTTCCTTCCACCAGCTTCTTGTGCTATGACACAGGAAGAAAGAACAAGATGCTGAGCACCACGAGTCAAAGGCACTGAGGCTGCAACCTTCAGCAACTGCAATGATTCCAGGATAAAAATCTTCAACACAAATTAGTTGCTTCAATGATTCGTTTCGTTAGCACTCAGGTGTAAGCAGAGTGTTTCACCCACATTAGCAGCATCATCACTGAGACGTTTTTCCATGCCGCCGCTGCTCTCTATGTCCGTGTGTGTGTGTGTGTGTGTGGTACCGAGGCCGCAGTCAAAATATTGATATGCTTTATTGTTATGCTTTCCCTGATTAGTAATTAAACATAGGCCTGCACTAGAAACATATTTAGGTATTTAAGCATTACAACATTAAGTGCACACAGCCCCGGTTTTTCATCAAACACACTGACACAACAGCAGCACTCGTTTTATGTGCAGTCTACACATGTGCACGTGGAGCGAAACGATTTCCAGCATCCAAAGCAGCAGCGCTTTTTCCTGCAACCACCATTAAACCTTTACTGGGACACAGCTGGAGGTCCTTCATCAGCCACCTGATCAGCAGGTGTCAACGTGAAGAAAAGAGAACTTTGTAGCTGCTCCACCATGTCACGGTGCGCTATGTGGAGGGAGGCAGGACCCAAATGCAGGACACAGATTTAACTCGAACTGCTTTTATTGGCAGTAGTGACAAGAACAAAAAATACAAAACACTGAATCTCAACCAGGGGCACACTACACCTGGGAGAAAGGAAAACTAAAAAGGGAAACTGACACACAGCAAAACAGGGAAACATAGACGACGACGCAACAAGGAGCAGAGATAAACTGAGGGTTTAAATAGACACATGAGGTAATCAGGGCAAGTGGAGACAGCAGGGAACACAGGTGACTCAAATGAGACTAATACAGGAAGAAAAGCTAAACACAAAGCACAAGGAGCACGAGACTATCAAAATAATACAGGAAGTGACAAACCATGGAACACATGCCGACTTTACACTAGAGACTAAACAGACAAAAGGAGGGAGACTGAGGGGAATGAAACCATGCATGAGAAACGAGAGGGGAACTAAACACAGAAGAACCATTACATAAGAAACACAAGACTGAACACAGGAACATAAACACAAGCTCAGAACACAGGGGAACCCGACTGACTTAATAACAAAAAACTAGAATACAAAACGAGTGAACTCAATGCTAAAGCAAAACTATCAAGACATACAAAACACAGATTACAAAAGAACTTAAAACTCTGGGCCGCAGGGCCAGGAACATGACAGTATGATGCATATAGTTTATTAGATAATCTGTAGCATATAAGGTAAGTACATAGAATATTTTATGACAGTTAATTATTTTTAGCTTCTTAATCATGGCATGATGTTTCCATTTTGTTTATCAATATTTTTGTGTTCAGTGATGTTGGTCTCACGTTGTTCATTCATGAAATTGTTATCAGTTATCTCTGTTCTTAAATTGTGACATTTATCCAACAAATTCCAAATTTCATAAAGAAGCAACATCTCATCGTGGATGAAAGAGATATTGTGATACTATGTAACCTAAATGTATTATTTAACAGAAGCTGTGGTTGCTCATCATACATTTGTTAGTATGTTCTGGTCAGGTGTCCCTACAACAAGACAAAGGCAAGAATAGGTGTGTGTGTGTGTGTGTGTGGTACTACCATTACAAATGTTTGCTTAATCTATAATGCTGACCTTTTTTCAGAGGTTGTAATTGAATGAAAGATGGGCTGTGAGCTGTGTAAACAAGCCTACCACACAAAGGAAACCAAATTCCTGCTCCACTTTCAGGGAAACAGCTCTGCACCCACAAAAGGACACTTCTTCATAAAAGCTATTGTATATCTAGCATGGTGTTAATTGCACAGATGGCTGACTTCGATCTATGATTGTCAGCTTAGAATGTTTGGCTTTTTTTCACACCCCACAATCAATGTCTAATCGACAGTGGCTCTCCAGCAGAATTTCTTAATCAATTTGCAGTAAAAAGCATAGACAATCAGTAGCCTTGAGGAGCCTGTCTTGGTGTCCACATTACATCCAGGTACTTCAAAAGCCAATGAGTTGTAAACATCAGTGAAGTTATTATATTGTCTCTGTTTAAAATGGTACATGTCAATGGTACATACATGTATTTACTCAGAGCATTTGAAAAATGCCCACATATAGCTTCAAGAAATACTCAGTTCTCAAGTCTTTGAGAAACATTCACATATGGGGTAGTCCATTCTTAAATGGATTACTTTCTACAGCTAATTCAACGTCTTTTCCTATTCTCCATTTTTTTCATTTCCATATGCACCCTCATATTTACTTTGACCTTTTGTTATGGAGTAAAATAGCTGTCAAAAAGGTGTGCACAATTCTAACATTCTTATTTATATGTCAATAAAGTTCTTGCACACAAAACTCTGCTGAAATATTTTTCTGAGAAACTGTGCAGATTAGGATTGTTCTTATGTGAGTATGAATCTAAAAGCTGTGAGTGCAAAGTCTTGTGAATACATCTCTAATTTCTGTGACTACGAGCTCTTCCCTTCTGTGTGGACACGAATTCAAGCTTGTGGGTATGAGTAGTAAAGTTTTGAAATTACATCACAGGGCGGAGTAATCGATCCACAATTGCACCAAACACAGCAATATACATCTATACTGGATACAGACATTATAAATCCTACCTTGATGCTTCACTGAGGTGGTTGCTCCACCCAGTCCACTGTCTTCTTTGGTGCAATCGCAGATCGATTACTCCACCCTGTGACGTCATTTCAACACTTTTCTACTCGTACCCACAAGCTCTATATCTGATGTGTTGCTGAAGATGGTATCACAGTATGAAAAAACTATGTTTACAACAAACTGAATTATTGCGTTTGTTATTGAATATTTAATTTAGTATTATTCAAAGTTAATATTAACAGTTGAAACAAATACAGGCTAAATAGAGAAGTTTACACTATTACAGTTTGATACAGTTTCGAATAATGGACTATGTTGGAGTGGTGTGGGGCACACTGTGATGTATATGTTCACTGTTAGGTTAAGTCATCAAGTCATTAAAGAGAAGCAAAGATCAATTTGAATTCCATAAACATGTGCTTTTGTGTCAATTACCAAATAAAGAACCAGATAAAGTGCTTAGAGTATATAGAAAAGCACTCAAAGAATGTATAGATAAATATGGCTTATTGTCTAAAGAGCTTAGCGTGATCAAACTAGAAGAGTGCTATTTTTTCTGTATTTTTCGTTATTATTATCTATCTCTAACCTTTACAGAAAGCTGGCAGTCTTCATTTAAATCATAGTAATTCTCTAGTCACTACAAGTGGATATTGTTGTTGAGGAAATTCATGAGTTTATTACTATTTGTTGGTATCTTTATTGCATTGTAACAAATGTCTTTGTATAATAAACTTTGTTTAACAAGGCAGGTTAACTGCCTTATGTCAAGTAGGCTGTCTATTTAAATACCAGTAGCAAGTGTCCCAAATATAGTCTGTGTAAATGCTACTGTAATTAGCAAAAGATCAGTTGTATTCAGCTAAGATGTGTGGATGTCCTGACCTGCACACAGCTCCTCCAGCATCTAAATCAATCTACATGCCTCTGTTCACCCAATAGCTGCCTAATTGATGCATTAATCCAGTTACTAAGTACTAGAGCAATGTGGAGCTGGCCCAAAGCAAACAAAACACACACGTCATCAATAAGCTGCTCTTCAAACAAGACAGTGGAGCAGGACTGACAGAACATCTATGAACTAGAGATCAAGAAAAAGGCAGACAAAATGTGATCAGCAATTACATACTATGAGCAAATTGTTCTTAAAATATCTTGGGTTGTGGAATGCCAGTCCATATCTTCAATGCCTTCATCCTGCATAAACTGCTGACACACTCCAGCCACTTGAGGTCCTGCATTGTCCTGGAGGAACCCAGGGCCAATAGCATCGTTTAACAAGGGGTCTGAGGATCTCATCTCGGTACCTAATGGTAGTCATGCTACCTCTGGCAAGCACTTGGAGGGCTGTGCGGCCCTCCAAAGAAATGCCACCTGACACTGCCAAACCGGTCATGCTGAAGAATGTTGCAGGGAGCAGATCGCTCTCCACGGTATCTCCAGACTCTGTCACGTCTGTCACATGTGCTCAGTATGAACCTGCTTTCATCTGTGAACAGCACAGGGCGCCAGTGGCGAATTTGCCAATCCTGGTGTTCTCTGGCAAATGCCAAGCATCCTGCACAGTGTTGGGCTGTGAGCACAACCTCCATCTGTGGACTTCGGACCCTGATACCATGCCATGGAATCAGTTTCTAACCATTTGTGCAGACATGTACATTTGTGGCCTGCTGGAGGTCATTTTGCAGGGCTCTGGCAGTGCTCCTCCTGTTCCTCCTTGCACAAAGGCAGAGGTAGTAATCTTGCTGCTGAGTTGTTGCCCTCCTACGGCCTACTCCACATCTCCTGGTGTACTGGCCTGTCTCCTGGTAGCGCCTCCAGCCTCTGGACACTACGATAACAGACACAGCAAACCTTCTTGCCACAGCTCATTTTGATGTGCCATCCTGGATGAGCTGCACTACCTGAGCCACTTGTATGGGTTGTAGTATCCATCTCGTGCTACCACCGACATTCAAAAGTGACCAAAACATCAGCCAGAAACCATAGGTACTGAGAAGTGGTCTGTGGTCCCCACTTGCAGAACCACTCCTTTATTGAGTGTGTCTTGCTAATTGCCATTAATTTCCTGTTGTCTATTTGATTTTCACAACAGCATGTGAAATTGATAGTTTGATTTCTCATGAGTTAGATTTATGTTGTTTAAGTGTTCCCTTTTTTGGTAAGTGTATAGATATATACATACATGCACGCACCTACACACAGTTTTTTTCATAGTATCGGCAATAATTTTTGACTACTTTTACCCCTGGCTGGTACTCTCCCAGATGAAGGTCTACCTAGGAACAAATTACTATGGCAGGTTCGGTAAAGCAACAGGAAACTA
>VOQJ01045205.1:0-15257 GCA_015052665.1 Apistogramma diplotaenia | reverse complement strand
TTTAATTTTTTTTTTTTTTGTTTTTTGTTTTTTTTTTTTTTTTACTGGGCTGCTGCTATAGTATTTGTTAGGAAATAAGCAAAACATTTTAACAGAGCCTGAAAATGTTTTTAAAATGACCATGCTCACTGTGATATCCTCACTGAGGAACAATGAGACTAACAAAGAATTCAACCTCATCACACTGGTGATGAGGTCCAGACATGCTTGTTAGGTTAGCTGGTGATCCTAAATTGTGTGTTTGTGTGAGTGTTACTGTGAACCCGGTGACACGACCTACACCACACCTAAACCATCAGGTGTTGAGCAGCCAAAGGTACTTCTCAGGCCCCCTGCAGGTTTTTGTCTATATCAGATATAATACTGTCAGCATATTGCCTAGCAACAGGCTAAAATGACCCATTTTAGCACTTGTGCATTTTACAAAAGCATTGTATAAATTTTTATTCTATGACAGTAACATTTAGGTTATATCACATTGCCAGGCAACTGTCTAACAAGCTAAAAAAAAAAAGCCTTTATTTACCTTCTTATGACAGTAATGAAACTGATCCCAGTTTGAGCTCCACATCTGAAACTGGGATCAGACCGAGAGGGAATGGAGACCATGTACAAGAAGCTGAGTTTCATTAGCAGGAGAAATGTTTAACTCGTATATTCATGTTGATGTTTAATTGAAAAAGGCTGGATGAGGACCAGATCTTGTTTAAAATGTATCTTTTTGGGCAGTCCATTATGTTGTTACAACCTTGTCAGCAATTTTGAGGAACATTTTCAAATGCAAGTCATGTAACCTAACAGCAGTTAGTGACCGATTTATTTATTTTTAATCTCCCCTGCAGGCACAGACCAGTGCTTGAAAAATGTTACGACATTGATCATGTCATGAAGGTAATGGATTATTTTCAGTGGCGTTAAGCCATGCCAATTTAATTAAATAAAGTAGACCAAATAAATCATTCTGCTGCATTCCCACAGGCAAGGACCATTCGAGAGTTTGACGAGAGGTTCACCTCCATAATGTTTGGTTATCCTACCAATGACGACTACTACCGCGATGCCAGTCCTGTCCACAGGCTCAAATCTGTGCAGGTGCCAATGCTGTGTCTCAACGCTGCTGACGATGTCTTTTCTCCCTCTCACGGTGAGTCTCAGCAAAGCACACTGGGTTTTCTCTGCAGTCTGACTTCATGGGTGAAAATGCCTTTATGTGATTAAAAATGTGGCACAGAGATAACAAAAAAAAATATATATCTTTGTGTCATTTGCAGCTATTCCAGTGGAGGCAGTGAAGCAGAACCCTAACCTGGCCATGCTCATTACCTGTCACGGTGGCCATATTGGTTTCCTGGAGGGCCTGTGGCCACGTCAGAGTACTTACATGGACCGTGTCTTCAAGCAGTTTGCGAAGGCGGTCATTGAGGAAGGCAACCGACTCAAAGACCTCTCCTGATAAGAAACTGTAACTGGGGTTCTAGTTTAACCTTTTTTTTATTATCTCTCCTTGTTGCATTCTGTACTTTATTCTTTCCATTTCTAATTCCATTCTTTTTTTATACCTTTTTCAGCCTTTACTGCATTACATCAACCCCTTCCTTTCTACCAGATTTAGTTCTGCAGTTTCTTTTCTTTGAGTTCTTTGATCCTTGCCCCTCCATCTGTCCGTCCCATTCTTCCTGCCACAAGCAAAAAAAAGAAGCATTTTTTCTCATTTTAAAGGGCACATGTTTTTGAATGCAGCATTTGTGTTGCACTCATCATTCATATGCTTATTCCATACAGTTGAAAGTCTGTAGTCCTGCAAGCAAAGGTGTTCATGTCACAGCTGAAATGCTGAATCTGTGCCCATTTGTGCATTAGCTAGCTAAAGACTTATGTGGTCACCCTGTGCAATCATCAGTACTGTACATGAGACTCCAATAATTTCTGTTTATGAAGCATCCCCTCGTGCTTATATCTATAGGATTTTAGCCCTCAGGGATTTTCTTTATTACCTTACCTTCTTTCCTTCCTCAATTTTTTCTCAGTTATTTAAAGGTACAGCTTATATTAATTACCTTTCCACACCAAGTAATTTATTTTCTTTCTTTCCAAAAATATTAATATTTTTGGAAATACGCTTGTCCTTTCAGTTGTAACGCTTGAATCCACTCTCTTTAAAACATGACGCTACTATCAATAAACGATTAGCTTAGCTCAGCATAAAGATCAGAAGCAGGGAAAAGCAGCTAGCCATGGCAGCTGCCCTACCGGCACCTCTGAAGCTGTAAACAGTGCTGTTCCTGAGTTCTTTGGTTTTTTTTACGTATCCATCACACTTAAATAATTCGGATAATTAAACAAATTTTAATATTAGACAAATGTAACTCAAGTGAATACTGCAGTTTTTAAACAATGATTTCATTTATTAGGGGAAAAAAATTATTCAAACCTACCTGGCCCATTGGAAAGGTAATGCCCCCCCAAACCTAATAACTGGTTGTACCACTCTGCAGCAGGATGTGTATTTGAGTGTTTGCAGTACCTGACAGTGAGTCATTTGTGTCACTGAGGAGGAACTCTTCTTGGCAGAATTGTTTTAATTCAGGGCTGTTCAGGGGTTGAGAGCAGAATTCATGGTTCAAGTCCCGAAGCAGCAAAGCAGCTACAGACCATCACATTACTACCATGGTTGACTGTTGGTATTATGTACTTTTTATGTTTTTAGTTTTATGCCAGAGGTAACAGGACACAAACTTTCCAAAAAGTTCAACTTTTGTCTTGTTGGTGCGCAGAATATTTTGTGAGATGAGCCTTTGTACTCCTTTAGGTCAGCAGTGGTTCCCTTTCAGTCGATTCACTCGGTACAACACATGTAGTATGGGATATCACGCCCCCGCGTGTCCTAGCTGAAGGCATTTCTATTCCCACCTTTTAAGGCAGATGACCTGTAATGACCTATGTGGGACCACACCCACATACATATACACCCTGTCATCACAGTCATCCCTCAGTTCTTACGCTCTTCACCTCGCTAAGAACATCTCTACCGAGACGTGCTAGCTAGCTACCGCTAACTAGTTCTGTTGTCTGCCGGCTCGAACTTAGCTGAACTGCCCCTGTTGGTGTTAGCCCCCACCGCTCAGTAGGTGTGCGGACTGCCCGCGGAGCGCTAGTTTTGAGTCTTCTGGTGCAGCATCTTCACTTTGAATACCAAACCGAAGCGAACAGAGCACAAATCTTCGTCCGCCCCTGTCCTCAGGGGTGCGGTTTCTCTCTGCATGACAAGGTCTGTTTAGAACTCTCCCATGGGTGCCATTTTGGCCCAGTCTCTTTCTTCTCGGTACACTCTGACACAAGTGAGCCCTGCAGTTCTTTAGATGTTGTTCTGGTTCTTTTGTGACCTCTTGGATGAGTCGTCAATGTGTTCTTGGAGTAATTTTGGTAGGTTGCCCCTGCCTGAGCCTGGTTCTGCTGGAGGTTTCTTCCTGTTAAAAGGGAGTTTTTCCTTCCCACTGTCGTTGCTCATAGGGGGTCGTTTTGACTGTTCAGTTTTCTCTGTGATTATTGTAGGGTCTTTACCTTACAATATAAAGCACCTTGAGGCAACTGTTTGTCGTGATTTGACGCGGTATAAATAAACTTGAATTGAATTGCTTCAAGTATTCCCAATTTGTGGATAATGGTTCTCACTGTGGTTCACTGGAGTCCCAAGGCCTTTCTAACACAGGTCCAGCCGGGTTTGGATAGCTTGCTTCCATAATAAATGAAATCATTATTTAAAACTGAATGGCAATGGGAGAGGACTACCCACAAAAAGGTATGTGAGCCTAGTTTTAATATTTTGCCATAATTTTTGTGGCTGAGGCTTTAGAAATCCCCGACTGCAGGAATAGCTTTGAGTATAGCTGCACCCCTGTTCTTTTTAAGTTCAAATGTAATTTTTTTTTTTGTAGCATAGTTGATATTTTGCGATATCGGATTGACACAAATAGCCATTAAAATATAGGTATGCCTAGATTCTATCCAGTAATAGTAAATAATTGCCTTGACCGTACACAGACTGATCAAGCTTTGTTCCTTGTACCTCAGAATTTGGATGTTGGAACAATAGTAGTAGTTGGAAAACCAACAAAAAGCACGATTTGTTTCCTTAGCAAGGTAGAGCCTTTCAGCCATCACTAGCAATCCAGTGGAACTCAGCAGATTTCCCAGTCTGGTACACTTGAAATTGTTTGGTTACCAGTGTAACTCTGGTTCTGTCTCACCATGGGCAGTGCTTTCTGGTATAATCAGAAGCTACACTAGCACCAAGCACAGGAGGCAGACTTGAAATGTAACAGGAATAACTACTCAGTCATGGTGTCTTCAGCTGTCAGTGCCCACAGCAGTCTAATCAAGGTGTAAGGCACACCAATCACTTAAAGATGTGGTCCCCCATCCCCTCTTATAATAACCCTTGGCCTTATACCAATTCAAATTTGCCAGTGCACTAGCTGAAATTTTAAAAAAAACTATTGCTGACACATTAGAGAGCTTTACAGGGATAACCGAGCTGAGCTAGCTTCCCCTTTCTTCCACTCTTTATGCTAGTTCAACTAACCGGCTTCTGGCTGCAGCTTCATTTGTAGCAGGGGCTGTGTCAACCTCCTCACCCAACCCACAACGAGAAATCAAACGAACGGAATTCGAACTGTTCCTGTCTGTGTGTCTCCTGCACGAGCTGTTATTTTGATTCATCCTGCTTTCATGTACCAAATACTTTAACAACATGGAAGCAAATCCATCAATGACGAGGAATGTAAAATTGCACTACCTTTAGTTGAAAGTTCCTTAATGCAATGCGCTTCATTTCATCAGAAAAATGCACCCCAAAGGCTGAACAGACCATATGAGAGGATCGAAGTTACACAAGGTTTTCTTTCTTGAAATGTTGAAAATGACTTCTTCCAGTAGGTCTGAGGCTGCTAGATGCAGTGGATTTGAATGAAGTAATGCACACACTGACTGTCTGAAAGTGTTAGATGTTGCTTTATTAGACGCAAAGCCTGGTTTTTAGTCATGTTTGTTTCCTTTTGCCAACAATGATCAAGGCGCTGGCTACCATGTATGAGTTGGCATCTGTGAAACAATCAGATCTGACTGGCAGTCAGACTTTCAGTAATGCACTGCGCCGAGGGCTTTTTCCCGATCCTGTGGAATTTTTTTGTTTGTTCTGCCAAGTGTCCATTGTGCAGCATGTGTCTTATCAGTGTCATCATGTCCTGAATGTTAACACCACTTTGTAATATGTAGCACAAAAGATATGTTCATAGGATGTCTCATTTCTTTTTTTTTCTTTTTTACACTACATAAAAAGAAGAAAATCAAATGTTCTGTTTAACATGTGTGGCAATAAGAGTTTAAATTAAAAAAATGTCTACATAATTACTAGTGTATATATATACATTATCAACATGGTTGTAATATGTTGTATTTAATAAATACTTAAATTCTACATCATTTTGTTTGCTGTCTCCACTGCTTCTTCTTGTTAGCGGTTCTAATAATGGACTGCCATTTTATTACCATTTTTCTTCTTCTTCTTACATTTAGAATACAAAGTTTCCCACGAGTCGCACGAGTCTCCCTTTAATCATCATCCCCAGACAGCAGGACATTTGACAGTTCGCCATTTGAGTTGGCTTACTGCGTGACCGCTGTGTCACCGCAGGGTCACACTCTCTCTCCTCTCACGCCACCGGATTGGGCTTTGGGCCCTAGAATTGACTCGCTCCAGACTCATGAGCTTAGCTGTTGATAGGATATCCATCACTGCAGTAGTGGATGTGATCCACCAAAAGCCAACTGTAATCCGCCAGCACTCCACTTCCCTACAGACCAAGCCCTCAATAAGCCCGCAGACAGATAAGCTTTGGTTTTAGCTTGATGGTTTATGGAAACCTGTGATTAATTAGAGTAGACTGCCAAGAGGGATGAGTAATTTAATCTTGGTTACTATCAACCAGAACTGAAATGAAAAAAAAAACCATTATGCTGGATATCTATACTGATATGGACTGGGTAATGTATTAGGAAGGAAAGGATGCCATGTTGTTTGATGGTAATTAAAATGAGCAACATTGGCTCATGCTCCAAAATGAGATGATAGATGATGTCCTGGGGGATCACCTCTGAGATCACTACCAGAGCATCACTGAGCTCCTGGACAGTTTGAAGTACAGCCTGGTGGCAATGGTTGGACCGAAAACATAATTTCCCAGAGGTGTTCTGTTGGATTTAGGTCAGGTGAGAGTGGGGGCCAGCATCAGTTCCTTCATCCCACAGGAACTGCCTGCAAACTCCAGCCACATGAGGCCTTGTCGTGCACCAGGAAGAACCCAGGATCCACTGCACCAGTGTAGGGTCTGACAGTGGGTACAGAGGATGTCATCCTGGTACCTAATGGCAGTCAGGGTGCTGTTGCCTAACCATCACTGGCCCACCACCAAACTGGTCATGTTAATGTTACAGGCAGAATAACTTGCTCTACAGCTTCTCCAGATCATTTTCACGTCTGCCACATGCTCAGAGGGAAAAACTGTAGCATTTGTATAACAGTAAAAAAAATATAGAAAAATTTAAAAATGTACTAGTAGAATACACCGAAACAAAAACTGTCTTAGATATTATATTTAAAGGGAGACTGTGGAACAAAATATTCCCCTTCATTGTTTTTGAGCAAAATTCCTTTTTTTAAATGCATAGAAAACGTGTCTGAATGAGACATTTTGGTTTGCGGCCTGTTGTGAGGTCACAAAGGGGTTAGCATCGTATTGGTTCTCCTAATTGGGCGGTATCTATGAGTGTGGCTAGCAGCAGCTAATGTGCATTTAAAACTGCAGGACAAGCGAAGACTTAAACTAACCTGCTAAAATTGGCTGTAGCAGAGGGAAGAAATCTATTACAGGTATTTTATGTTTTACTACTGCAGAATTTGCTGTAATATCAGCTAAAAGCTCAAATAAAACAGTGAAATTGGGCAAGGAAACTGCACCATAGGTAGCCAAAGAACCTGCTAGTACTCTAAATTCAGAAGCATAAAATAGTGCGTTAATACTCTTTTTTTGCTAGCATCAGGCTTCTCTCTTGTGTCACAAGTCACTTTCAAACATATAACATAATTTTAAATTACCTGGGCTTTTATTTTTCAATATAGAACAATCACGAGGCGCTAGAATCAGCATACCACGCGCCCTTTCATGCCTTTACTCTCTTATCCTGTCCTGACAGCCGCTGGCTGAAAATAGCCTGGCGTTATATCACACAGAGGTTGGAGGTTGATGGAAAGTCTGCTCTAATATTACCTCACAGGAGCTGAAATAGTAATGTCCCTGGACCAACAATGCCCCTGTGCCCTGACAGTGATGATGCCAGAAAGAGCCCAGCATTCATTATGAAGCTATTTCTCTTCTTGATAGTGAGAAAAGTCATTGTATATTATTCACAACAAAGGTCCAGAGGTGCTGAGATGGGAAAACATAATAGGATAGATGGAGCTTAGGAAATAACCAAGGCCTTGTGATTTACGCTGCAGAAATACATTGAATAAAGGGGGAATATTATTAATCACAGGCTAAAGGCAGGAAGCCACATGCTTATACAACACTGCTTAAGCTCGGTATCAGTGCACCTGCAAAACATCACAACTATTGGACATCAGAGCCTAAACGATGAGTACATGAACTGAAACTTGGAGTCGAGCGATAAATTATACAGCTGTGGTCAGACGTTTACCTGTCATGGGCATGAATTTCATGGTAACTAGGGTCTTTAATTGATATCTTTAGACTGTTCTTTTCTCATAGCAGAACGATTGTACAGCATACATCTTTAATGACTTAAAAAAAATTGGGCGCACAAGTTTGAATTTATTTTGGATTTCTCTCCAATCCACACAGGGTCAACAGTATACAGCAGGGGTCGTCAACTACATTTGTCAGAGGGCCGGAATTTTTCTCGGCAGACAGTGTGAGGGCCAGATGCTCTCATGAAGTAAAATAAAATTAATATTGTATCCTGGGTAATATATAAAATCAAATTTCCTTTCAACTTCATACTATTTTTAATGATGTGTTGTGCAGTCATGTTCTTTTCTATTATGTTGACAGCTGTTATGCTGACAGCACAATTGTGTGCAGCTGAGCACAGAAACAATGTTGCTTTAGAGTAACGAGTTTATCTGCAAAAATCTATGTTTCAGAAGGTTGTTTTTGTTGTAGATTTTTTTTTAATTAATATACAATCATGAAAAGTTTTATCTGGGTTTTATGGTAAATTGTACTCATTTCATTTCACAGGCACTGTTTTTCAAAAATGTAAATATAGTAATTTCCCTACTTTTTAATAAATAATATTTTCTTTGAGGCCAAACCAGCAAAAATCTTCAGTCAGTCCTCTGCCCAGTGTAAAGGCAAAAGGGCACAAATATCAGGCTCTTTCATCCTTCCGCTGCAATTCTGTGCGGCTCTCAATAAATGCGTCACACACGGAAGCCGGAAGTATTTGCCGTTTTTGTTTTGGTGTGTGTATTTGCAGCGTTCAGTGTTTTCTTTTTCGTGGAAACTGGGTTCAACTGGGTCTTTGAGTGCTAAAGGTTGCCGACCCCTGGTCTATACAAAACAAGGTTAGACTCACCATCAGCCGTGTTTACAATCTGATCACCACCAACAGCAGAAGCGGCTGCTCAGTGCCGCCACAAAATGCTTGAAGTCACATGGTCCAATCTTGCATTCTGATTGGTTCATGGGACACGGAGGCATTTACGGGTAATGGGAAATCACTGTTGGAAGCTTTCGGGTTATGACGATTGCTTGGCTTATGTACCAGTGGCAGTAGTATTCGGGGGCCGGATGGAAAGCTCTGGCGGGCCGGAGGTGGGCCGCGGGCCGCCACTTGACGTTCGCTGGTATACAGAATCAAATACATGCATACACCCCCACTAATATTTGATTAAATGTCCTTTAGCAAGTTGCACCTCGACGCTTTTGCTAGCCACCAGCTTCTGGCATAATTCTGGCTGGAATTTAACCACACTTCTGGGCAGAGTTCATTTAAATGTGCTGGTTTCTGTAAGAATTGTTCGCAATTTATCAGTAAGGCCCAGATTGGGATTTTTGGAAGTCATTTTCGAGAGACATGAGGTAGATCAACCAGGCACTGAGGCTACCACTGTGCGCCCACATCTAGTCATTAAAGATGTATGCTGTACAATCATTGCACCCAGCAAAAAGAGCAGTTCAAAGAAATCACTAAAAGATCCAAATAAACAGCGACATTCATGTGTCATATGTAAACTTCGGACCACAGCTGTATGGTGTCCTGTGACTCTGCAGGAGCTCTCCAGTGTGTGGTATGATACTTACAGATTCCCCAGTGAAATACATAGTGAAGGAAGTGCTAACAATAAAAAGGAAAAACAACATGGTGATAAGTTTAGATGCCATTTTATTACATTCATACATTTTAAACAACGTCGTCATGGCTCTAATATTAAAATATTCACAGCCTTCAACCACAATGGTAAACATGAGGTAGATCAACCAGGCACCAAGGCTACCACTGTGCTGCACATGGTTATCAAACACTTTTTCAGTTAAGATTGTGGGAGCAAGTTGCATATTAAGTACTGAATCATCAAAAAGAAAAACATTCTGCAGAGCAATGTTTTGATCATCACTATTATATTAAATCTGGGGGTTAAAGAAACTTAACTGTTTTCTTAGTATGGAAATAATTCTTTAAGCTGGCAACTTGTGTAGTGCAAGTCCAACATCGTCAAACCCCCAGTGACATTCAGTTGATCAAGGAATCATTCGTTTGTCTTGTGCAAAGCTTTCATGAAGTGGACACGCTCCCTTGGCCTAAGTGAACTTAGGTTGCAATCAAATAATAACACTTCAATATGATTATCAGTCCCAAATGCTTTTCAAATAAATAAAAAAAAAACATCCTTACGGACCCAATTCTCATTTTCAACTAAAAAAAATAATAAAAGGAATGAAAGACATATAATAAAAAGACAAATCTAGGTAGATTCTTCTTGCCTTTGCAACATAAACATGTCGAAAGACGTGACCAAAATATACTGGCAAACATTACACAACACCAAAAACCAAAAGTAACCTTCAGTGGGTAAGGGGATGAAAGAATATATTAATGTAAACAGTTTTAAACAGTACAGTAGTCAAAAACCAAATTATTTCATCTCTCTCTATACACAGAGACAAACAACATTCCTTCTACTCACAGTTAATTGGTCCAAAAAATATATACAAAATAAACGAGCGACTTGAGCAGAGACGGTGTTGAAACATCGCTTAAGGCATATTCATTGGACAACCATGTGCAGAAACTTATAAAAACATTCATCCTTCAAGTATATGCATAAACCCAGTTGTTACCCTTTATGTCAGGGGGTCGAAACTGGGTTGAGCAATGTCGATGGGAGCAAATATCTTCAATAAAAACAATCAGTGTCACAACATAAAATCAGGAGGTGATATCTCAGGCGCGCTCAGTAGCAGGACAGTTGGCAGTGAGGGAGCTTGCTTGGTACACTTCATGTGATTATGTGAAAACATACTGTCGGAATATGCATCTAAATAGACTGATTGGCCTCCACGTTAACAGGTAAGACGTAAAAACAACAACAGCAAAAAAAGACCCTCAACAAAAAAATTTAAAATCCCACTGGCAGGTTATCGAAATCTGTACCCACGATGGAAACAATTCACTCATCCAGCATCGCTAAAGCTGACAGCTGATCACTTACCTAAGTAACCCTCTAATGTCTTCGCAACCCAGTATGTCAATCATTTTACAGTCGTAAAATGTAAAATCAAAGTTGAGAAATATTTAATTTGAGTTGCCCACTTGCTGTGTTAGCAAAGTGTCACGAGCAGATTGCTTCCTGTGTGGACGCATTTGAAGTGATTAAAAAAATAATAACACCACCACATGTATTGACCAGCTTCACAGATTTATGTTGAAATAAAAACAAGAAAAATACTGAAGGCACAACTTGTACATTCCCCACTGAGATCATTTTAGATAAATTCACATGAACGATTGTGCCGATGCGAGAATGCCGAAGGTAACGTGAAGCAACCTCACTTATGAAATCCTGAGATAAAACACATACATCCAGGACCGGACAAAGTGAACTCAAAATACATTCTTCAAATAGTCACATTATCCATTGAAAGACCAAAGAACACCACCAGAACAAGTTAAGTTCAGTTTCAGCTGTGCTTTTTTTCCCCCTCTCAGTGGTCTTTTTCACTACAACACAAGCTCAAGTGAAGACAAGCTGAGAAGCAAGCGAGAGTCAAAAACATTCACTGACCCTCTTTAGAGCCAGGCACGAACCGCTGTGGTAGCACAGATGTAAGGAAAGGCGCATCAGGTGGCCGCGTGTACTCGGACCTTGCGCACCAGCATTTCCCTGCGGATCCGTCATTGGTCTGACAAGCGTTTTGATTGTAGCGCTGTACGCCGGAGCATGTTTAAACGTGGCGGCCGGTCAAAAAGTAGAGGGGCCGATCCTCGCTGCAGTTTGCCGTCTGGAACTCGTCCCGCAGGCGAAACTGCCACTCATCCTCCAGCTCCAGCCGGGCGATGGTCTGACGCAGGGAGCTTCGGTCCTGACAGATCACACAGAGGGTGGCACCTGCACGTGCAATCATGAGTAAAAGTTAGACGACGCAGCGTGCGTGAAACGTAAAACAAGCGACAGTTTTGTTCTGTGCTGTAAGACAGAGCACATACTTATAACATATTTGGTTGGATGGACTTTCATATGTGAAAAGTGGATCACATGAATATCAACATAAAGCACAAACATGGTGGTTAACCCTTCCACCTGCTGCATCAAAAACCACCTTCGGATTTATTTGGTTTCGGCCAGCTGTAGTTTGCATCACAGGCACCGAGTCAGATGCAAAAGCCCTGGCTAACTAACCACAGAGCGGGAGTGAAAACCTAAAGAAGTGCAACACACACTGGAAATGGAGAGCTGGTTTTTACTTTGGCTTTCAAAGTAAAAACTGTGGCTCACCGCCAAAGCAAACATGTATCAGAAGGTGAAAACACCTTCCACACAAACTACAGGTGTCTGCGGCAACCTGCTTTGGTGGAGCTCTCTGTGATCAATTTTACCTAGCAACAGCACGCAATTTTCAGTAATCACTTGCCAGCCAGTAAGGGAATACACATTTTTCCCTAGCGACCAGTGGTTGCGAGGCTCCAGGCTCGTATGACTGTAAAGAAACGGACTCTTATTTTGTAGGTAGACCCAAACCCTGTCTGGAAGCTTTTATTTTGACAATACTGTGAGGGTAGAGAGGGTGGGAGTGAAAATCTCAAACACCTGATCATTTCCTATCACTACCTGTGGGTTCTCCACGACCAACACAGCATCCTGATGGCTCCCTTTAGCTGTGAGACTGATGCCATACCTTTGAGGAAGTGGAATTTCTTGAGGAGTCCAGAAACAACGAAGGAGTCACAGAGGTAAAGTATCAGGCCACTGAACACCAGCCCCTCGTGGTTCAAGTTGGTGGAGTGTGGACGAGAGTTGATGTAGCACACAGAAATCTGCGACAGCAGAGGAGATAAACTTCACTCATTACAGTCCAGCAAAGTGAGGCGATCGTTAAGATCTTTTAGATTCAAACTAACTGAAGAGAAATGTTATAACCCCCAGACAGTCCCTGCTGTGATCTACTCAAGGTTTGTTCAAGCAAATTTATAGATGCTTTGTTTTTTTTTTCTTGTGCCTATGTGTGCAAAAAATGGAGAAAAGCGTGTGCAGAGAGACAGACATCACTGCCTATGCACAAATGTACAGCATGTGTATTTTTCACTGTCTGCACGTGCGTATATGCAGGTCAGAATGTTCTAAGAAAAACAGATGGGAAACTCGTGCAACACGCTTCACGCAACAAGTCAGGGAACAGGGTTTCTCTCATTTTGTGAACTTAAGAAATTATTCAGCATATCAGACAGATTAGTACTTGACTTCTACCCAAAATATGTCTAAATGCTGACCTGGAATTTGAGTCTTCCCCTAGGTTTAAAATAAAGAGATTATTCTAATGGTCCTGCTTTCAACTGTAACCTCCTGGGAGCTCTTACCTCCGGGCTGAGGTTGAGGTAGCTGTCGATGGACAGAACTGGGTTGTCTCTGTTCTTAACAGCCTTTGGAAATAGCCTGTGACTGCAGCTCTGGAGGAACCTTTCCAGAAGGAACTGGGCCGGGGCGTCGAGGAGGGTCTGTTCGCTGTCTGGGGCACAAACATACTGCGATGGGCCAATTAGAGCCGGGTTTTCTATTTCCTGGGGAGATAAGTGAGCAGTCTGGCGTTAGCTGGTGTTCCGCGCAGAACGGTGAAGACATGAAGCAATGAAGCTGAGTTTTATCACCTGAACACCCACCATGAGTTTAGGTTTGACCAGCAACTCTTTCTTTGTTCCCCCAACTGGAATGTGTTTCTTCATGAGGCAGAAGCTGTTGAAGCGGCACAGCAACAACCCACTGCTGTTGACCCTTAGATTAAAGTCCACCTCCTCACAGTCGTACCTGCACGGGACAGAAAAGTCACATAATGATCATCGTGCGCACATCAGGCCGAGTGGCTGACGCGGCCTTCTGCGAGCTTACCGATTCAGGTCGTACTGGACATTCTGTGTCAGGTCCACATTGAGCATGACAAGGTCGTGCAGGTGGCACCGACTGAAGGGGCTGCTGGGAGTCCTGCGAGCCGAGTTGCTGCTCCACTTGCGTGTGCCGCACATGGCGTACTGGGAGATTTTAGGTGTGTTCTCCATATGCTGCAGCACTGTTTTCAGAGACACGTTGCTGAGACCTGAGCTTCCGTCTGCTGTCTCGCTAAGAAACCAAGGGAGGGAGGGCAAGGTGAGACATCTCAGTTTAAAATGGGCTCTGTAGACATTTTAGCAAATAAAAATGCTGCAGTTAACGCAGTTTTGGGTTAACGGCACACACGAGAAGCGGTTACTACCTTCCTTCTGCTGACTGGTGGGCGTTCCACAGCACACAGGAGTCGTCCATCATGACGATGAAGGGCCATACATCTTGCCTCCTGATGCCTTGCTCCTCCAGTCGGTTTCTCTCCAGCTCGAGGTTATGGTACGACAGCTCTTTGATCAAGAAGCGAGCAGCACCTTAGACAGACAGGATTATGTTTGTTACCTTTTCATTTAGACTGGATTAAAACCGTTATACCTTTCACGCTCTTTGATAAAATGTTGCCGGAGAAGGTAATAACCTGTGCAAATCCCACGTAAAGGCTAAATTTGTATAGAACTTGTTTGTACTTGTAAATTTGAAATGCAAAGGTTATGAGGTACACTTTTTTTGGGCTGCCGCTGCTTCTTTTGGCTGCTCCGGTTAGAGGTGGACACAGCATATCATCTGCCTCCATCTCACCCCATCCCCAGCATCCTCCTCTGTCAAAGCAGCGCTCTGCATGTCCTACATCCATGAACCTCCTCTGAGCTCTCTCTTGCTTACTCCTGGCTTGGTAGCTCCATCTTCAACATCTTTTGTCCAGTCTACCCACTACCCCTCCTCTGCACATCTCAGCCTTGCCTCTCCAACTTTGTCTCCAAACTGTTCAAACCTGAGCTGTCTGACTGACGTACTCTATTTCTAATCTTCCCCATTCTGGTCTCTCAGTGGAAAATCTTAATAGCTTCAACTCTGCCACCTCCAGCTCTGCTTCCTGTCTGTTTTTCCCCCCCAGAGTCAGCATCTCCAAACCTTACATCACAGCAGGTCTCACTACCATCTTTTAAACCTTTCCTTTTATACTCCCCAATCAGACTATTTTACACTAGACGCTTGACTGTATCTCATTGGCTGAGGCAACAGTTAACCTTTCACCTAGTTCTAAGAAACAAGTTGAAAAAACATGACCGTGGTAGCTAATACACTGTAATGAATTACTCATTACCAGCCAAAGGATAAGCTGTAAGGTGGGGAAGGCTGAACACCACCATGTGGACTTTGACCACTGGTTGTGCAGTGGAGAAAGGCTTTTCTAAGTGGGTCTCTATTTTGTTGCTTTTGCTCATATGAGAACATGTGAGCAAAGTTCCTGCTGCCGGTTTAAAGCTATTCTACTGTTAAGCAGCTGCTGCCATGCAAATCAGGATAACAGCACACAAGCAAGAGTAAAGAAGAAGAAGGAGCACATGTTTGCACATGTTTGCAC
>VOQJ01045203.1:0-15054 GCA_015052665.1 Apistogramma diplotaenia | reverse complement strand
CCCCCCCCCCAAAAAAAAGCCCCACCTATTTCAAATCCCTGGTCTCAGCACTGTACATAGACATATTTATTTTTTGAAAAGGAGATACAACAAAAAAAGAGGAGCACATTAAGACTGATCCTGCATCACTGAGGGGAGCAAGTGGTATTTATTCAGTTTATTTTCTACACACTGTGCACATTAATCCACACAGATGCCGATATACGGCTCATATTATGTCTCACTCTGCATCGGTTTTCCGGGGGAAACATCTATCACACGCTTTCTAATGCACAGCTCCCCGAGTGAGATAACATTTTCGGAGTCGCCGCGGTGGAGTTTTAACTCCTGAAAAGATTGCATACGCCAGTGATCCAGAATTGGATTGGGCCGCTCCATCTTGGCTCTCTGCGGGAGTGAAATTGTAAAGTCCTAATAAAGACTACGCCAACTGACACATGGAAAATAATAAGCAGCTGGGCCCCCCCTTTACCAGATGGAAACATTTTCAGATTCTGCTACGACATCTTCCCCTTCATGCATTACAGTAATGGGTCTGAGGCTGTGACACACTTGTTTAAATTGTCTTTGTCGCAGCTTGGGTTCAAGTCATAGCTCGCAAACAGAAACTGAAGTATATCTACAGTCTATCGAGTCCGGCGCTCAGTCGGAGTGTGATGGATGTGAGTTAGGGGCCCCGGGAAAAGAAAGCTTTGCATACACTTAAACGCCTCTATCATTTGATCAGGGAAACATTATGCAAGTTATCGTCTTGAGCTTCAACACAGATGGAAGGTTTACCCGAAACGTGCCAGGCGGTTGGCGTGCGCGCTGGAAACTAGTCTGCTCTTGATTTGATTTGTGCCTTTTTATCAACATGCGAGTTCCTGCCGAGCGCGGTCTGTCCCAGGCTTGTTATTTCCAGTACACGGGCAGCAATAGCACCATGTGCGGGGACTCGAGTATCCCTGCCTTCATACACTGGATGAGGTCACAGCTTCCATTCTCTTGTTTTGATGCCCCATTTTCATTGTTGCGTTTGGACACTGTTGCTAAGGTGACAATGCATGACCACTTCCTGTTTCTGATTATTTATCAGTGATTGACTGTATTAATCAGCAGTAGTATCTGTTGATCTGTAAGGACTTGGTCAAGCCCAGCTGTCCTGATGCCTTCTCCTCCCTCCTACCTTGTAATTAAGAGAAGACTTTTATAGAGGTCACAGATTAAATAGAAAAATGCCAATTTTGTAAGAATGATTTATAAAAAAAAATAAACTCATATTTCATGATAACTGCATCTCTGTGCCTTTTATTTATTTGTGCGATGATGACGATTGTTTTATTATTTACAGTTGCATCTTAATAAAATCAATTCTATGATGGAACATTTCCTCTGACCTACACACCAAATGTGGCTTTATCTTTCAGCTGCACGGTGCTCATTGCACCAGTAAAGAGACTTGAAAAAGATGGAGGAAAAAAGTGTCCTGCTTTGATCCAAAATGCACCACAAAATAGCCACGTCTAAAGCTGGAACCACTGATGTGGGCTAACACAAGGAATTCCTCAGTGACTGGCAGATGCAACCAGCTGATGGAATCTGCCACAATTTTCTTTCCGGAGGAATGTATCCCGACTCCTGCTCATTAAACTAAGTTCCGTCTTAAAACCTTTTTTGAAATGTGAAATGGGTCCCAAAAGGCAGCGAGGCAGAAACGGCTGTGCACCAGCATCAAATTGGTGGAAAAAAGATACGACACTTTCACTACAGTAAGTCCTGGAACCTTTTTTTCAGTGAAAATCTTCATTGAATTTTTCCTGTAAGTCCTGAGCTTAATCTCTGTCTGGGAAACCCGCTGAACATGTGAGGTTTTCCTTTAATGTGTCATCCATCTGTAGCTGAAAACCCTTCACAAATACAGTCATGTGGAAAATAAAGTTTTCAAAGGCAGAGGAAATAAGCACACCACATGACTCAGTAGCTTGTAGAACCACCTTTAGCAGCAATAACAGGAAGTCATCTTTTCCTGTATGGCTTTATCAGGAAGTCTGGTCCGCTCCTCTTTACAGCATTGCTTCAGTTCATTGAGATTTGATTGCTTTTTGTTGATGCACAGCTCCTTAAAGGTAACACCACAGCATTTCAACCAGAGAACTGGACTTTGGCTGCTCTGTGTCAGACAGATGGCCTCACGCTGGACTCTAGAATACTTCAGAGCTCGTGGTCGACTCGATGGCTGCAAAGCGCCCAGGTCCTGTAGCCGTACCCTCATCCCTCTACCACCATGCTTGACAACTGGTATGAGATGTTTGTGATGATATGCTGACTTTGGTTTTCACTAAACGTGCATTACGGCCAAAGGAGCTAAGTCTTCTGGCAATCCTACCAAACAAGCCGTATGGTTTCAGTTTTTTCCCTAATTGTCCTCTGGTGAACTTCAACATTTAACGTGCTCACTGAGGCCTGTAGAGTCTGAAGTATGTCTTTTTTTTTTTCTTCTTCCAGTTTCTCTGAGCACTGCATGATCTGACCTTGGGGTGAATTTTCTGGGACCTCCACAGGGAAGATTGTGGCATTGTGTTTACACACACCTGAATGCTCCAGACCAGCAAGATGGCAAAACGTCTGCGTTTACAGAGGTGCTCGCACTTACTGATGATCAATTAATCAAGTCCCGTTGACTAGCAGCTTAATTCCTGTGGTAGAAGAAAGGGTCTGCTTCAGAAAAGAAAACCTGGTATAAAACCTTTGCTGTACAGCAGAGGAAGCTGTGTGCACCAGTGTCTGAAGAAGCACAGACACTGTAGCAACACAGTAAGTTTATGCTGACTGATGGTTTGCTTGTGCTTGCTTTGGTGCACAACATTGTCAACATCGGAGTACAACCCTGCACATTTCTATTAATTTCATCATCTGTGACAGTGTGTGCATGGACAAGTACTCAGCCCCTGACCTCTGCCTCGGCTGAATGCGAACACACTCCATTTGTACAGTAATAACAGTCCCTCAATGCTGCATTGCCCTCTGCAATATAATAACCACCCCAATATTAGACCACTGAGGAGGGGTTTATTAGTCACTACTCAGGGCATTGATTTTTTTCCCACTATGCTGAAAGGCTTCTCGCTGCTCCAACGCTGCATCTGTCCTTCTGCGTCTCCCTGAGGACAATAGCCTCATAACACATCTAAGATATGACCCCAGCTTTGTTCTGAATTATTAAAAGCACCCATATCAGACACTGATATTCTCATGCATATCTGTGACCTGACAGCAGTGCCACATCAGAGTGTGTGTGTGTGTGTGTATTTGTTTGCACGCACATGTACTCAGATTTAAGCTCACGTTTCATGTTTGGATGAATGAGGCCCTTTGTGAATTCTTCTCCCTCCTCATGCCTCTTTCTTTTCTGATCTATAAATGGGACTTCTTTAAACCGAGTCTGGAATCACAGGACACCAACAGAGAACAAAAGCCCTGACTGGTTGATGTGGCTCTCCTCTCATCAGAACAAGGCTTGTATTTATCAAGCATCTCACAGTAAGAAATCACATCTAATTGGCCAAAAGTTTCTGTGAGCGACACACTTCCAGCTCGGAAGAAGATGCATTTATAAACTCCTATTTTCTCTCATATTTATGAGCATTTGATGTGCTAACAAGTTGGGAGTCAGGCAGAAACGTGTCCACTTGAAGCACATCATTATTAACTTTCAGCTTATTAAAATCAGGAATTCTTTTATTTACCTTGTGCGGGAGAATGCAGCTTTGGTTTGATTCCTATCGCAACCAGCATCTTTGGCATTTCCTAACTGGACTGAAAAAAAACAAAACCAAGCTGTATATTTGTTTAGAGCTGCTGACAGGTGACCTTTATTTAATGTGTAGTTATACTGAGTGCTATTTCACAACACTGGGTATGCTGGCAATAATTTACCTCACCTGTAAGGATACATGCACGATGTATATTTGAAATATCAATTGGGCTTTCATATGGAAGAGAAATTGTCTTTGATGAAGATGTGCTCACATCCACTCTCTGTGTGTGCACGATATATGCACGCTGCAGCCCACTGATTGGATCATAGACTGCACATAAAAAATTGATGTAGCCTCTGGGCCTGACAAGAGCAGCCAATGCTGAAGTGCCTTTGGACCTGCTTACTTCCTAAAGACTGGCAAAGGGTGCAGTGGTTAGCACAGCAGGAAGGTCCTGGGTTTGAATCCATTGGCCAACTGAGTAATTTCTATGTGGGGTTTGCAGGTTCCTTCCAGCTTGTGAACCCTTCCTTCCGGCTTCCTCCCGTGTACGTGAAGCAGGTATGAATGAATGTCTCTCTGTGTTAAACCTGTGATGAACTAGCGATCTGTCCGGGGTGCATCCCATCTTTTGCCCCATGACAACTCTACAAACCACAAGTACGCCTGCACTCTGACAGCAAAGTGGTCTAATGGGAAAATATGATACTATGAGGAACGAAGATAAGATGAGGCCTGATTATTCCAGACCGTGTATGTGAGGAGAAGGACTGTAGATTCAACTCTGGATTTTACAGGATGCCAATGAAGAGAAGCTAGTATCTCTTCTCCTTGTCCCTGTTAGTTCAAAGTATTGAAACTCTGAATTCACCCACTCTAAATCTGCAATATTTATATTATTCATACCAAGCAATGTCCATTCACCAATGTGCAATACTTCCCCACCGTTCATCATGTTTTATATTCTATTTTATATATTTGAAAATGTGAGCAGTGTTTGCTAATATTACTGCCTAAAAGAGGCAGTGTAATGTAACAAGTGCTGGTCGCAGACAGAACCCTGCAGAACTGTGTGTGAAGATTCCTCGTCTCTTTGACCCATTTGGAATCTGTCAGATTTGCCTGCTTCAAACACACCTCCAATCGCTGTAACAAACGCTCTGATCGGTGGTATCAAATGCTGCGCCGAGGTCTAACAGGACAAGCACACAGAAGAGTAGACTGTCAAAGGCACGAAGAATATCAGTAGAAACCTTCAGCTGTGCTGCCGTCAGTGGTGAAACAGCAGCACCTCACTCTGTTCTCCCAGCAGTTCTTCTCTGCAGTGAAAAGATGTAACAGCTACTCGAGCACCGTCCTCGTTAACCCTGTGATATCAAAGTGCCTGATATAAAAAAAACTGGCTTAAAAAAATCTAAGGAAAATTTGTAGTTCATATCACATAGTTCATATTACAATTGGAGCAATAATTGGATTAGAATAATATCAACTTTGAAGTTTCAGATCAACATATTCACAATAAGACTCGTGATTTTGCCATAGTGCTTTTTCTTATTGAAGTTCTCAGGTACAATAAACATTTGTGTTATAGGCATGTAACAGCATATAAGGATTAAATAGAATATATAAATTTGCAGACGGGCATAAACCCTCTATTGAGCTAGCAGCTACAGATATAGATAAAACACATCGACTCTTCAGATTAATTGAGAGGAATAAAGCTGATTGCAACGTTGACTATTGAGACAGAATATTTTCTGCCACGCTGACGACACAGGCGCCCTCCGTCCCCTGGGTCGAGCTCATTTGTCTCCTGTCACGTACTCTATTGTTTAACGTCTTCTTTCAGAAGCTGGTTGATATTGCTAAAGTACCATTTCTCTTCTGTAAAGTGCTGCTTCAGCCAGTCTGTGGCACCCTGTCACAAGTCCGGTTTAAGAACCTGCTGTCCCATTATCTGTAGTCCACGTGTCTCACATACAAGGTGCAATCAAAAACCTCCGAGATTGTTCCTGTTGAGAAAGAATGGCATTGATTGCATTAACTTTTGTGACTTTCAACATAAATTTTTGCGACCACATCCAGGTGCACGTTTAAGCCATCAAACGGGCGCACTGTGCTGAACTCTGCAGCAGACCCAGAACGAGCCAAACATGATGTCATAGATCGTTACTGGGGACGGGAGTCTCAGCAGCCAAACAGCAGTACCCACAGTGCCAAAGCCTGACTGTCAGTGGCAACGTCCTGAGGCATCCGAGGGAGAAGATTCAACACAAACTGCTTGGAATTTGGCACGATGGCAGCGGAGTGTAGCCACACCAACACCCACTGTGCCTTGGGTTGTTGCTGAGTGAGTAGGTCCCAACAAATTCATGCTTACATTACAGCAGCAGTCATTTGGAAAGTGTGGGGGAGGCTAATCTTAAATCAGGTGTCGTTTCTTGCTTTTTACAGGTAATGTTTCTGAACTTTCTGATTGCACCTTGTATGAAAGTATATGTGTGTGTGGCTCAGCTCCTGACAGCCAGCATGGAGTTGATCTCCCAGATGAGGTTGCGGAGTTGGTCCATGATCTGTTTCAGCTGCTGGTTCTTCTGCTTCAGCTTCTGCAGAAAAAAAACAAATTTTAGATGCAAAAGTTATAATAAAAATATTAATGTCAGTGTGGTCTGGGGTGGCCAACCAGGCAGAGACCAAGAGCCACATTTTTTACCGTGTTACCGCAAAGAGCCACATCGCACACATGAACATCACCCCATCCCTTCCTCACACACACACACACCTTTGCTCAGCCAGGTTTATTGTAAATGTCACACACCGATAATGACAGAAATTGCCTCCTACACTACAAAGACCACAGGCCAGGCATTTTCAACAATGAACATTGTGTGCACGGTCTCACACAGACAAACTCTCAGTTTAACCAAGTCCACAAACAAAAACATATTAATTACAACACCGTTTTTCCCACTCTGTGAAAACCATCCCACTTTCATCTTCTCGTTTGCTGCGCATTTTTTGGCCATAGCGGCTTTTACTGGCAGTATGGAGACAGGAAATTCGGGGAAAGACACAGGAGTAAAGTGGCGACAGACCGGGAGTCGAACCTGCGCCGCTGCACCGTAACACGGAACATGAATGTGGCCGCCGGCTTCACCACTAAACCACCCAGATGCCCGTCCCTGTTATTTCAAGAGCGAACTTGACAGGAAACGTTTACTCAAGTGTTCTTACTCCTACTGGGAAACTTTGAGGTATTTTCATTCAACGCGCATGCGCATTTGCGCATACCGTACTGAACTCAAGCGAAGCGAAACTTCGACATGAACGTAAGAGCCGCATGCGGCTCGGCCAGCCCTGGGCTACTGACAAGAAAAAGGCTGCTGAAACAATTAAACTCCAAACACTGACAATCCATGTAAAAAATAAAGCAAATATATATTGGCAGGCGCATATAGCCATCCGTCATAGGTGGATGGGAACGTTACAGGTCAGGGGAACAAAAGGTCAGGGGTTTGAATCCTGGCCAGGGCAGGAGGCAAAACACAACTGCTACAGCAAGGGGGAGCCAGGACGCCAGGTCAGGGGGGAGGTTTCATCTCCCCCACTAACAACTATTATGCTGAATAGCAGCTGACGGGGGGGGAAAGACCACTATTGACAGCAGCCCACAGCCCCGAGCCCCAAGCATAAGATGCCCCTGAGACCTGGTTTAGGAAGGTAGGTAAAAGGCAGAGCAATGTTCGGGCTCAACTGTTCCTACAGGGTTGCCACCCGTCCCTTAAATACTCATTTCCGCCACACACATCAACATGTAACATGTAACAAATAGATATATGTAAAATTAAATAAATAAAATACGACTCTGACCCCTTTTTTTAATTAGTGATTTATATGATCTCCCAACACAAGATAAAAGTCTTTTTAACATAGAACTACCTCAAAAATATGAAATCAAAGTCAAGCGAGTCATTAATTTAATATACAGTAGTATCATTGCAAGAACAAATCAAACAAATAGAAATATGTGTCAACAGATTTTTATAAGACAGTAAATCAGGCGACTCCATGATCAGTTCCATTACTGAGGACCTTCCTCCAATCCTGCAAAACAGTTAGATGCAGCAGGGTTAATAAAAGCTCCAGTAAGTATTTTGATTATCATTTTTAAAAGCAAACTCCTTTAAATATTTTAGCAGCCATCATGTGTCAGTACCACCTAATTCTAACAGGAAGACTTATTTTAAATTACTGCACAAATATATGAATTATAAGTGCAGGCCAGCAATGGCTGTCAGCAGAGGTCATGCAAAATTTCTACTGTAAATGTTTCTTTTTATAGCTCATAAAAGGTGTTTTTGTCACCACCATCCAACTTTTTTTTTTTAGCAATGAAGACCTGGTGTTCATTGCTGCAAAAGTATTGAATTGTATGTATGAATAACTGCTTCCCCCTTTACAAAAAAGCACAACATGAAATGTGAGTCAGGCGACTCGGGTCATGTTGGTCACAGCCCTGAGGTGCCGCTTTGGGCGTCCCTTACTTACATTTGTGAAAGGTGGCAACCCTAGATGTGCAGCTTGTTCCTCAGCTTCCTCCAGTTGCTTACAATATAAAAAGAACATGAATTTACAATATTTTACTCATTTTCCAGTGAAATAAAGTATTTTGTTTCTTCAAAATTGGCCTCAGACAAACAAAAGTATAGCTGAGTGCTTCTAGTTGTTTATAAGTGGTGAAACCCTACAGGGTTAATTTGAGTCAATTGCACATCCACCATCCTGCTGCTATAAATGCTCAGCAAAATAAAAAAAATGTGTATTGCTCTGCAGCTGAAAATTGTCTCCAACAATGAGCCACTTAGTCTTTTTACAGAAAGGTGGTGGGGCTGTAGTTTCTGGCAGATGTGACTAAGGATCTTAAACATTTTGATGTTTTTTGAGCTTAATGCCAAGAAATTGTGCCAATATGCTGATATTTAGCAGGCATCATGTTCACTTTGTTCAGCATCCTATTTTAGTGTATTAACATGCTTATATTTGATCATTAGCATCAATTCTATTGTGAAGCTGATTGGGGTAGCTAGTCAACATCTGACTGTGAAAATCTCTACTGGATTATGGAGAAAAAACAGCACTAAATATAGCTGCCTGCTTCCTAAACTGTGCTTGATTTCAATCAAAAGGTTAGTAGCTAATGACAAAAAAACATCTTGACAATACAAACTGACCGATGCTTAAACCCAACAGGTCAGCTTTCTTGCATTGCCACAATATTGCAATCTATTGCAGCCAGAGCACTGACAGGGACTATCATATTTCTCCCATATTGGCTTCTCTTCATTGGCTCCCTGTTAAATCTAGAATAGAATTTAAAATCCTTCTCCTCACATACAAGGGCTTGAATTATCAGGTTCCATCTTATCTTAAAGACCTCATAGCACCGTATCACCCCAGTAGAGCACTTCGCTCTCAGACTGCTGGCTTACTTGTGGTTGCTAGGATACTTAAGAGTAGAATGGGAGGCAGAGCCTTCAGCTTTCAAATAAATGTAACTCTTCATGTAGTCGGAGGATTTCTGTCACTCTATTGGTTTGTCTATAATACAAATATTCAAGAGGTTCAAACCAAGCATCAAGCTTTGATGCAAAGAAATGAAGCAAAAAAAAACAAAACAAAACTGCAATTCCTGCAAAGGCCACTAGTGGCAGCCTCCAGATTCCCAACAATGGTAATGGCCACTACAGCTAATTTCCTCTCTTTACAACAACTGTCTGGGTTTTTTTTTTAATAACTTACTTAACTTTCTTAAAGCTTAAAGTTAGGGGTGTCCCTGCTTTGATTAAGAAATGTGGCAGCTGTAGCCAGCAGCTGTTTTCTGGGCCTCACCTCTAATAATGACTGAACTGGGCCTTTCGACTGAGTTTGCAATGTTGGCATCTTTTGTTATTAACTTCACAAACAGATGCACCACCTGTTCCAGTTTTGGGGAGGGTATTTTCTGTATTTTATTTGTCAGTTACATAGCACTAATTCCCAGTTATGTGTGTATGTGATGTACATTAGTTGCCAACTAGAACTCCACCCTGTCATCCAAACCATAACATGGTCACTTCAGGCCCAATAAATAAATAAATTATGGATTGCCCACAGCTAGATCATCGTTATGGATCACAAACGTTTCCAAAGACTGGGCACATATGTCAGAAACTACTGAGACAGACAAATGTATTATTGCGGTTTGCTGTCTCACTGTATAGAACCTGAATCCTTCCCTCATAGAGCTCCCAGAAGAAGGATTAATAAAAGTTTCAAAGCCACATTTAACTCCAGGTATTTCTCCCACAGACAACAGACAAAGTTTCTCACCCACCTGCTGACATCTCTCCCAGACACTGACTGCTTCAGCTGTGACTTCATCAATCGTCGCCCCGCTAATCGCTAAACCAACACACACATCTGGCCTGCTTCAGGAGGGTATTGGTACATCACAGAGCAGCAAACAATGCAATCTCCCAGTTAGTCATTCAGGGCTTTGTTCGCTGATTGCCTCTAAACGCCTTACCAAGATCTCTAAGTCAACAGCTGCCACGGACTGAAGTGCCTCATTGCCCAGGCTTTATACATAAACAAATAATAGCTCCTGAGCTGCTGTTGCTGGAGAGCCAGAAAAATAAAAGCAAGTACAGCTGCCAAATGTGTGCTGCCTTAAAAAAAAAAACAGCCATTTGGCAGTTTGGGCAAATCAAGCAACACCAGTACATCATCACAGCGACTCACTCAGCCGCTTTTCCTCTGATAGATATCCACAGAGAGAGGGAGGAGAGCTCCTTCACTCAGGAGCTACTGTATCTGCAGTGCAGTGAAATCTATTAAGATTAAATCCATCTCACTCTCTCGGTAACACTCCTTTAGCCATGACTAATTACCAGCCATTTTTGCAGCGCAGATAACACCTTGAGCAATCGATTTCACACAGCTCTTTTAATATCAACTGTTTAGCTGATTGTCCTTGAAGATATTCCACAGCAGAACATTTGGAAGCCTTCCAGCCTTTTGCTCACTCTCTGGGAGCCTCTTAAAGCTTCTCGAGCTCTCTTACTCTTCTCTTTTTCCTACCTTCTATCTCTCCAACTTGCACTTTGAGTCTGAGTGCATGTGTGTGTATGAGGATGGCAGTGAGTGTGCATTAAGTGGGGTATGCCTCATTAATCTGACAAGCAAGTCTTGAAATAACTCGGTCATTTACTCTGTATTAATGAGAAGATACCCTGAGTCTTTGTAATTTCACTCCAAGAATGCAACGCTGCTCCCTTTTTTTAACAGCGAAACACTTTTGGCTCCATGTAGCTTTAAAAAGGAGCTGCACTCACAGAGGCATTTTTCCATCTTGGTTTTTCAGAATAAAAACAGGCACATTTGGCTTCAAAGATTTTTTTTTTCCTTCACTTTTGAATCCAAACTCTTCCACAAAAGTGTGCCCTATGCTTTTCTTTGAAAGCAAGCAATAGGCAATAGAATTACACATTTTTCACAGTGGAAATAAGACTATAGAGGCAGCAAAGCCTTCACAGCGCATTTATTATAAAAGGCTCACTGGCATATCTTGATATATGAACAACAAGACTGCTATTATCACGGTAATGATTCTGCAACCTCAGTGAGATATAATTCCATTCATAACCTCATTAGCGTAACTCTAATCCTTCACACCTATAATGCAATATTTGGAAAAAGGGTTTACTACAGAGAACAAAGCAGGGGAACGAAGCTCTGAACTGCCTCCTTTCTGTCTGAATTACGAGGCTTTTTTTTGCACACATGCACACACAGTTAAACAAAAACGCCTCTTCGGGAATCTAACGAATACGCTCCCCGCGTTGTTGGGCCTGCCGCTCGACATGTGCACCCCACAGCAATGTTCTGATGCCCTTTCAATCCGCAGTTGGCTTCGTCTGACATGCACTGACACGGCATCAGCCGCGGCAGGGTGGCCAGTCAACAACTCATGAAAGTAAAACAAGGAACCGCTGTCTGAGCTCCCATCTCCGAGGGCCTCCTGCGGGCTGGCAGACTCCCCGCCTGCTTCGCAGAACCTGGAAATGCAGGCAGTAGTCTGCGGATTTCGTGGGAGAGAGAGTCGAATAAAGAAGCGACCCGAGATGTAATGGAAACGGTGATTGGCAGAAGAGTAGCAGCGAGATGGGATGAGTGAAAATAATGGTCCGCAAAAAGTGTTTTGGGTTCTGGTGTGTATGTCTGCGTGGGAGGATAAGGGTGAATTCTCCATAGTTTTTACTGCTTATTTGCATTTTGGCAAATGCACTTCTTATTAGAAGGTAACACAAGCCATGAACTTTAAAATCAGAATCAAGACATCTGCGATGAGCGGAGATCAACGATTTAAAAGGGGAATGCAGACGTGGGTTATTGTGTTACGTTCAGAAAAGGCTTTTACTTTGTCTGCTGTGTGGACAAACTGATCACTGTTTATCGCAGAAGCTCAGTGCTGTTTGCAGGTTCTGTATCTGAACACAACAACACTGCAGCCACGTCATGCTACTGTATACAGAGGGGAACGGCAGAGGCCGACAGGTTTTAGATTCGGAAAAAAGAATGAATCAATATTCACTAAAGGTCACATAAATATAATTTTTATAGAGAGAATAAAGTCAGATCAGTGCATTGCTAGCCTGTGTACCCAGTGTGCGTGTGGAACCTGAGAGTAGGAAGAGAAGGTCATGCTAATGTCCAACTGTGGGACGCTCTCAGGTGCACTCACAGAACATCTGGGCAGAGGACAGGTCGGGGTGAGATGTGTTTTTCAAAAGCCAGTCCGGCTGCACTCGGAACGAGCCTTGTAAACAAGTCACACGGACTCACGAGTTGTTTATCGGACAGAGTTTCAGGAACACGTCTTTCTAAGAGATTAAGCATTTTGGCAGCAGTGGGAGAAATCTAATTCCCATCCCTGTAACCTCTGCTAAGTATGAAAGACATGTCGGAATACCTGTCTGTGCTGTACCTCTGATTTATACACAAAAATAACAAATTTCTTTAAAAAAAACATGCTTGGGAACATGGTGAAACCAGACTCTTAGACCTCATTTATTTTATTCTGAACCACCCAAAGAGAGGACATGCAACAGGATCAAATGTGGAGACGAAACAGCAACAAAAGCAAAAGAAGTAAGAAACATGTGGATATGCAATATATCTGTGATACAGTGTATCAACCAATAAGTCATCAAATGGGGACATTTATGACCTCAAACATATCTTTTCTCACTGCCGTGCATATGTAAATCAAACTCTTGTGCGCCTACCTGCCTACAGCCCATTTCTGTATATAAGGAAATAAGTTTAGGTGACGATGTGAAGAAAGAAGCCCGCACTGCTAAGGCAGTTACACACTGATGCGATTCATTGCAGTATTTCTCATTAGTAGTTTTTGGTGCCTCCTTCACTGCCAAATTTAAAACAACCTATCAGTTTGGATCTCGGGGAGAAAATAACCATTGATTATTCAAAGGTCAGCTGAACAGGTCGGAGAAATGATGAGATGTACAAGTGAAGGACAGAGAAACAGAGACTGGACACAGAGGTCTTTGTTACCGAGCCATATGCCAGTTTGTTTAATGAATGAAGGACGTTTCTCTGTCTCTTCCATCCCCTGGCTGCCTTTCTCTGATTTCCTTCATCACACTCCCCATCTCCCCCCACTCCACCAAATCAGATCAAAGCAGCTGTCCTCGGTAGAAGGGTGAAAGACAGACGTAAAAGGGGGGGAAAAATGAATTTTTCATCGAAATCACTAGATTGAAATTCTGTTCCACTGAAACTCTGCCACAAGAGAAGCTCTAACGACTATATCTGTGTGTCATGTCAAGACAGATTCTGACTCAGGCCACCAAAGGACATTCCCTGACCTGAAATCTATTAGTGACAAATATATTCATACATTCACGTCTGTGTAGGCCCACTGGAGATTGCTTTCGATTAAAGTGAGTAGCTTTCCGCACCTTCGATATGGCATTCATCAACAGTCGGGCACAACAACTCAGCACAAAACCTAAATCTGTAAACACCGGGGACTTGTCGAATGTAGGCCATCAAACAACGGGGCGTCTCCAGGGTTATTGAGCTTGATAATTGCCATCTCTATATGAATTGATTCTGTTGCATTATTTCCACATTAAAGCTAACTGGGGAGGGTTATTTTTATCCCATAGAAATTACAGAAAAATCTAGCTAAACTGATTACAATAATATGAAGCATTCACCTGCTTTTTAGCCATTTACCCCTTTTTATCTGCGATTAAAAACATGGCCACCTCACTTCTCCAACGCTGCCTTTTTATGAGAGGCTTTGCGATAATGGTGTGGAAGAAATGACTTATATTAAAACACAAACACACACACAGGAGAGACGGGGAATACGGCGAGTGAAGCAAAAACCTGCTTTCACTCAGGATTCTTCTGCTAATCCAGCCTGTCGCTGGCGACTGAAATCGGAGCTTTGACTTCAACGGATCTGGCTGGGAATTACAAGTGTAAGTGTCTGTGAGTGAGGAGAAGGGATTAGGAGGGGAGAGGAGAGGAGGAGAGAGGACGGGAAGGGAGGGGAGGGGAGGGGACGAGCGAGGGACCTGGGGGACCTTTTTTATTTTAAAACAGTCATATGAATTGATTTTTCATGACATATGACAGCTTCTATATCATCAAGAGTCACATAGGAAGCTACTATTTCCCTCCACACACTCAAAACCCTCTGATCTATTTCCTCATACATGACGGTATGCATGATAACATATAACATAAACTAAAATATAAATTAAAAATCATTTCAAGCCTTCCACTGTCGGTCCCGTCAGCGAGAAGCAGGTATGCATACTCTTATTCCTCCCAAAAAATGCCAGGTGGGGTTGTTCTTTTTAACTATTATCTACTATCTCCCATATTGGCTTCTCTTCATTGGCTCCGTGTTAAAACTAGAATAGAATTTAAAATCCTTCTCCTCACATACAAGGTCTTGAAAAATCAGGCCCCATCTTATCTTAAAGACCTCATAGTACCATATCACCCCAGTAGAGCACTTTCTTGTGGTTGCTAGGATACTTAAGAGTAGAATGGGAGGCAGAGCCTTCAGCTTTCAGGCCCGTCTTCTGTGGAACCAGCTCCCAGTTTGGATTCGGGAGACAGACACCCTCTCTACTTCTAAGATTAGGCTTCAAACTTTCCTTTATGATAAAGCTTATAGTTAGGGCTGGATCAGGTGACCCTGTTTCTTTTCATTCACCTCTTTTACTCTGTT
>VOQJ01045201.1:0-20625 GCA_015052665.1 Apistogramma diplotaenia | reverse complement strand
ATTGGAAATTAATCATGGATTTGGCTAGCTGGACTCTGATCTCTATTGATCAAATTTACTCCATGAGGAGACTGGGGAAAGGGGAACCCTCTTGTCCCAGTAGGACATATCCGACTGACTACATTGTGGATTCCTGAGGGACCTGGAAGACTACGTGCCTGCTGATCTGTCGACTGAGGACGTGGAAGAAGACGTCTACATATTTGACGTGTTGATAACAGGAGCTCTGCGAATTGGAATTGGGGGATACCTGATTTATCATGAAACTAGGAAGTCCAGGCACCAGTTTGGGCCTTTGTCATGGCTGCCTGGGCAGGTGGACAGTCCAGCGGGGCTGTACAGAACTCAGACTTAACACCTACTCGAGTTGACCCGTAAGCTGGATTGGGGCCCTAGGGCCCGCTACCCAAATGGGGGGCAGGGCTCACAGGTCATATGGAATACAGCTTGGAGAGATGTAAGTACCTGCACGAACATGGCGAGGATGGACCCAGAGAATTTGGCTGTTTTGACCCAAAACTATTGGTATCATCTGATATTCGGCTCCCGATGCCGGCCTTGAAGACCGGTTATCTCAATTTCTCCTGGAAATTATATAAACAGACGCTCTTCCCCTGCGACACCCTGTCTTGTTTTGACCTGTGTGAACTGGTTGCCATAGTGATCAAGGACACTGAACATTCCATCTCAGGAGCTGCAGTCACACAGTATTCCCAGACCAACTCGGCTCCACTGGCACCTTTCCCCCTCCCCTTTCCTTTACCTCAGCTCATTTGTGAGATCATTAAAGTATTCTATAAAGTATTCTGTCTGTCTACTTTGGCATGAAGCCCGAAGTAGCCAGGAATCAAACCATCAACCTTCAGATTGTTGGGTAACAGGTGACTCAAACGAAACTAATAACAGAGGAAGCAAACTAAACAAAAGCACCGGGAACATGAGACTGTCAAAATAAAACAGGAAGTCATCAACCATAACACACATGCAGACTTGACACACGAGATACCACAAAGGAAGTAAACTCAACTCCACACACGGAAACAGGAGGAGAATTAAACACAGAAGAACCAGGACACAGGGACAGAACACAACACAAGAAAATAAACACAGGGAAGACCAGACAAGGGAAACTCAAATTAATCACATTTAACAGAATTGCATGATTTTTAAAATGCCAAAAGGTCAAAATGACCCCGTGGCACTTGTAGTTTGAACAGGCGTACCTAATAAAGTGTCCGGTGGGGTACATCTTAGACTCCATGATCTTTACCAGTAATACACCGCTGATGGATCATTACCACAGCACAGCAAATGTAGAATAATACTGTCTGATTTGGCACAACTGCACAAACCTAATTCTGTAAACCTGTGTGATCAGAGACAGTGGTTGTAGTCTAAGTCCAGTTTTAGTCAACCAAACTTGGGAAATGAAATCGTTGTATTTGTATTTGAGTTTGTGCTTGTGTTGTGAATTTATATTGCTAATGCTAACAGTCTAAATGAGGTCAAAATACTTATCCAGTCAATAAAGAGTGTGTAACTGCAACATGCAAACTGATACCAAAGCTTTAAACATGGAAAATCAATATGTTGTTTGTCATTTCATTTCTGTAAAAAAGGCATAATATTTTACAGTAGACATTTTGAAATATTCATGCTGAATAATTGCTATAATTATTTCATAGCTGTAACTCATGTAGAGTATAATAACCATGTAAGATATGATCTTATTTCGCAGAAATGAATTGGCACATCAATCATACATGCAGGACTACCGTCTCTGTTATTTCAATGTCAGGAGTATTAATGGGGTCTCTATTCAATGACAAGGTTAATTATGATGCAAAACAGAGTGGAGATAAACATGGGGTGATTGGAAAGTAATGCATTAATATCTTAACAAGCTTAGGAACAGAAATGTGTCTGAGGTGTGGCTGAAGGGGCAGTGTTTGAGTCAGTCACAGTAGAAACTAATTGATAATACTAAAGATATTTCGAATCAGTGTTATTTAACAACTGGCCTCAAATTTGAAATCAACCCTTTTCACTTTCCCAGTAAAACAGTCACGGAAGATGTGAGTCGTGCATTATTGAGATGCTGGGCTTCACCGGCGCTTTGATTTTCTAAGCAATAGACCTCTTTAAGCAGATAAAAAAAGTTTGCAAGAGAGAGTCTCTTCAGAATACTTTGCCATGAATCTATATCAGCTTTGAAGTTCAGATGCCTGACTTCAGAAAGTAATGAAATAGTTATCAAAAAATTTCCCAAAAGTTAAAAGGAAGGAATGAAAGCAGGGAAGGGGAGAAATTTCACTTAGATGTCATGTTCCTTTAAAAGAGTGAAACTGCTAAAACTGGGCTTGATTTCTCATGCAAGAAATTAACTCCCTGGATAAAGTATATCTAACTTATATTACAACATTATTTGTAAAACATTTTCATGAATCAGAGGATATAGTCATGCTGCCAGAATTAAAGCCGTCCTTCAACTCCGGACCCACTGTGCCCATCAACCCGACAGCCATTCATTATGTAAGGCTTAATTGCATGTTGGTCATGGATAATGGATGGGCTTTTAATCTGAAGAGTAACCTTTGACAGTTTCTTCGAGTCACTCAGCAGCAGACATTAGTATCTTCATCTGTTGCATAAGGTAAGCAAAGTAGCAGCTGGGATGTCACAGCTGTGAGCACTGAGGTAAGAAGGTGGAGAAATACAGTAAATATGAAAGACAACATGTTTACACTTATTACAGGAATAGTGGAATTTTAATGATGCAGTCGCTGTGATCAATGCCTTGTATTTATTAACTGGAATATAACAATGGCATGAAGGATTTGCTTCAAACGTCAATATTTGTTGTGAGTGTGAAAGTCTTAGATCAAATAGTTGTTCTGACTTTGGGCCAGAGCGAAAGATTTTTGCATCTAGTCTGAATTCATTAAGGTGCTGTGGCTTTTTATAGCCGCCGGAACATAACTCATAATCAATTCTCGTGACTTCCCCTGTCAATCCCTTTGGCACTGATATCAGCATGAATTTTCCTCTTAACATTTTAGTTACTGCCGTGATAAAACACAGAATTGGCTGTCGTTGTTTACATGTCACCAATGAATCAAAAAGTAAATAAAAACACCTTTCTATTGCGAACGTGGCCTAAAGCACACAATTTTAAACATACACACTACAATCTGTGTATATATATATTGTATATATGTATAGTTTCCTAATGCACACCTAATATAAATGTTTAGCCCCTTTATTAACCGGGGAGTGTATATAAAAATTAGACACAGCTTCTGGTCTGTAAAGTGAAACCAAACTGGAGGTCTGGGCTGCTCCCGTCGCTATGGCAATGTAAGATTTGTCCTCCCGGGTCTGTTACAGAAGCCAGGAAGTCTGAGGGACCTGGACAGGATCTTAGCTGCTCCCAGGACTGGACAGAGATCTCAGATGTTGTTCCAGGATTCTGCTCGAGCCACTGTCCCAGTTTGGGGGTCACTGCCGGGAGTGTTCTGGTTACCACGGGGACCACTGTTACCTTCATCCTCCACATCCTTTCCAGCTCTTCTCTGAGCCCTTGGTATTTATCCAGCTTCTCATGTTCCTTCTTCTTGATGTTGCCGTCACTTGGTATCGCAACGTCTGTCACTACGACCTTCTTCCCTTGTTTATCCACCACTACGATGTCCGGTTTGTCTGTCTGTATCCCTTAGCTCTGTTATTCTTGGCCACCTTTGGGGGCGTATCCCACTTTGACCTTGGGACTCCCAGGTCATACTCGGCACAGATGTTCCTGTATACTATGCCAGAGACTTGGTTATGGTGCTCCATGTATGCCCTGCCTGCTAGCATCTTGCACCCTGCTGTTATGTGCTGGATTGTCTGCATCTCTGCACGGCCTGCACCTGGGGTCCTGCCTGGTGTGGTAGACTCCAGCCTCTAGAGATCTTGTGCTTGGAGCTTGTTCCTGTGCTGCCATGATTAGTGCCTCTGTGCTGTCTGTCAGTGCAGCTTTGTCCAGCCATATATATATATATATATTAAAATGCTATGCTTGTTTGCCTTTTCCTGATGAGCTCATGGTGTCAGTCTTCAAAGTATTTTTTTCATCAGTATGACAAACAACAGTATTGTCCCACAGAGTGAGCTGGATGACAAAGCAGAAAAAGACTTGACAACATAACTACTTTGTAATTAGCGAGTCACTAATGGCTGCAGGCGCTGTAATCTTGGATTCTCAGTCAGATCCACCCCCTTAATCTTGTATGGCTTAACAAGTGCATTTCAGTGCAGTGCTCATCGACATATAATAAGCCTTTCTCAAATTCCAGTGTCATCTCACCATTACGCAGCGTGTGCCTTTTGGTGCCGATGACCTGATTCACTGACCACAGCAATAGTTGTAGCTGTCTGAAAGGGTAACCCAATCTCTCTGTTACAAAGTCTCTGGGGGGGGGCTGGGAGGGTGGCAGTGGTTTAGGTTATGGGTTAACCAGGAGACCGAGGTTTGTCTCCTCTTTGTTTGGCTCTTTTATAGTTTTCAGTGACTGATGGCTGCGTGACCCATGACTGTGAATGAATGCTGACACACTCACGTCAACAGGAAAAAAATCACTGCCAGGTGTTTTTTTCATTTTTCACTTTTAAAACGTTGACATTTTCAGTCATGTTGTTCTATAAGGTTTGCCTTCCGTTTGCACACTGTTTCATGCATTAATATACTGATCAGTTTAATATAGCCTTTAGTCTTATAAACAATGAAGTGAAAATATAACCTTCAATGTTGATTTTTTAATGTTTTTCTTCAGAAACAAGTGGGATTTCTATTAACTGGCTGAGATGTTGTACACTGATATCTTGAGAATAAGAAAATCCAACTTATTTACCATTATATTGAACTACTCAAGCACATACACAGATAATTATGAGGCTAATTACTCATTTGCTTCCAGTATCTGAAGGCAGTGTTTGTTGTTGCCGGGACTGCTGATGTGGAGTAGAAGAAATGTGGAAAATGTGGGCAATAATGAGGTACATATTGGGCTTCTGGAAGCACATAATTCTTTAAATGCAGCAGAGCAAAGCTTCACATAAGCACATCTCCCCTCTGTTCTAATATAGGTATAAGATAAATGCCATAAGACTGATGCAGTTGCCTGATTATTGCACACATTTAATGTATCTCCCTCTGTGTGGTTTCTGTGTTCTCCTGTCTCCCGCCTGTGTCCCCTTGTCTCTGTTTTCTTGTTCAGAGTGGCATCATGTCTCAGTGTTATCTGTCTTTGGGTTATTTTCTATTTGACTTTAAACCTTCATCTTTATGGTGTCTAATTTATCTTTTTAAAGATCTTTGCTCTCCATGGCCATGTGCCCACATCCTGTTTATCCTGCTATTTCTGTCCGTCTATCACTTTAGTTTCTTGACTTTATCCTGATACTTTTATGCAGAACATTTGTTCTTACTGTTGTAGAAATAAAGTTGGGATCTTGAAACTACACCCCAACACTTTCAAAAGGTTTGTCATATTAAAGGCTTCTGGTCAGTTTTCTTTGAGGCTGCCAGACTGAAAAATCCCACTATTTAATTAAAAAGGAACAACTGAACAGTCACAAGGAAAGGAAATGACAGAGATATGTAGGTTATGCTGGTGTCCTACCCGGGGTGCAGCCTGCCTGCTTTCACCTCGTGACAGCTGGAACAGACTCCACCCCTCCTCAGATAAGATGCAGACAGATGGGCGGATGGATGGAGGTACAAACTTGTAATCTGTGAGAGCTCACAGATTACACATTATTTCTCATGCAGATATTACAAAACAAGACAGCATGAATGGTTCTTCACTGTAATTATAAAACTAATATTATAATGATGCATCAAAGTCTTAACTGGTTAACAGTAAAATGTAGATTATTCTTTGTGTTTGTCAGAAATATTATTGTTATGAAGATTTCAGTGACTTTGTATGAAAGTAGACATGAGGCCGGTCTCAGAAGGACAGTTTGTATTTCCCAAAGAAGTAACTGGACTAAAAGAAAAGTGTCATTTGGAACAATGAAGGAAAGGAATTTGTTGCCAAAAACAAAAGTATAATCAGTTTTTTTTAAAACAATACTTCTTAGGTTTGGGATTTTTATAATAATAAATGAATCTTAATGTGACTCATAAATTATGTGTGCTGTATTAGGGATATGGAACTAAATATGATATTTTGACATCAGTGTATTTTGTATCGAGAGGAGCTATTTTTCTGTTTGTGTGTTGTTGTTTTTTTTGTTTTTTTGGGGGGGGTGGTCTGCGCTGTTTAGAATGCACTGAGCTGAAGATTTGATGTCAATCAGTAGCCAGCAGACGAAGGCAGGCTGAGGCTGATCATGTTTTGTTAAGTTAATCACAAGAGCTGTGTTAGGATCAGCCAGAGAGAAAGAAAGAGACAGGCAGGTATCTTTCACTTCCAGTGTGAGTTCCTGCAGGTTTTTCACTAAGTGCTTATTTGAAAAAAGAATAAAAAACATAAAGGCTCTTCTAAGAAAATTGCTAAGTTTCAAACAGTGTGACGAAGCATGATTATTAGTCCTGCAGGGAAAAGTTAAGAAGGTAAAAAAAAAATCATTCTTACCTGTAATTACCTTCAACAATGAACCTCAGCAGATGTGCTCATGTCTGATCAACAGGAAAAATGCTGAAGAAACAAAGTATCTGAGAAAGAAAGAAGAATGTCTCTCTTCCTCTGGCTCAGTGCACAGCCTCTGTGTGTGCAGCAGCTGTAAGAGCAGGCAGCAGCACAAAGAACGATGCAGAGCAGCACTGAAAGACCTGCGAGGGGCTCGTTCTGCTAGTTCTTAATCTACATGCTAAAGTTGCTTATTAACAACAATGACACAAGCATAAGGAATCAGATCACTTCTGTGAGGCAGCTGTCACGTGTACAAGCCGAGATATTTTCAATTTAATAATTATCTCAATTTCACAAATTAAAAAAAACAAAAAGAAAGTCCTTCACACCAAATTTTGAAATATTCTGCCACAGGTCTTGAAAATGCATGTCCAGTTGTATAGATGCTTTATAAATGTTGCTCCTGTCTATTAAATGGTAAAAAAAATAAAAACCTAGTAAAATATGGGTTTTAATATAAAATGCCAGACGTCATGTCTAGTGTAGCTGCAAGCACGCTGTAATGCAGTGGAAGCGTCTAAAAGCAGTGAATAATTCAGTGTTTGTTGTTCTCGTTCTGATGCCAATGTGTGTATAACAAAAAGCAGCTAAGCTACAGATGTAGCATCAGTGATTTGGTCCACAGACACAGTTTCCATGAGTTATCTGCTCGAAGCAGGCCTTGATTTGGGTCTGAAGCCGCTGCATTAGCAGCAGTGTACTCGCTGTGATTGATACCTGCATCTTCAGGCAGATGTCAGTGATTCGCTGTGATTGACAGGTCGAAATGACTTTCTTTACTCACCCAAAGTGCTTTCTGTCTGTTTCCACCTGAGAATATTGAATCAGTCTTTCCTGCAGCAGTCCTTTTCCACTCCGAGCACACACACACACACAAACACACACAATCTGTGATGTAAAGAACGTCTTCCTTTCTGACTTCAAACTCTGGCCTTCAGACTGTCATTGACCCAAGACTGATGGAAGCCTCTCAATAGAATATCTGCAGTGTGGGAGGATTCAATTTCTATAAGCCAGCCACGATTCATTCATTTTGAATAAACAAGGTCTGGAGGACATCATTGCATTAACTTATTGTGCTGAATTATTCCTTCAATTTGCTTCTGCGTAGACGCGGAAAGCAATGTCATGTGATTTATGTAATTTACAGTCACATTGGGCTCGGCAGCAGCACCGTGGCAGCGCACGTCAGGACTGTGGCATCGCAGCCGCCATTGTGTGAGCGAAGAACACAGATAACACTTAAATACAGCATTGTTGGAAGTGTAATTTTTGGGCTCCAAATGTAAAAGTGCAGCTGCTTCATCATCTCAAGCACTCTGTGGAAAATTGCCTAAATGTTAATCCAACTGTTGTACAAGCTTGTGACAGCTCCACTATCCATTTCCACACCAGGAGCAGGCCTGTTCTTTTAGTTCTGTGATTCTGCTCCTCACTGTGTCGTTACAGATAAACACGTCAAAAAATAAGAAAAGAAAATACATTTGACATCGGAAGTAATTCGCACAAAAGCCCACGAGATGTCTGTAGATTAAAGTGGCTATTTAAATTAGGTGTAAGGAGTTAGTGTGGAATGAATGTGAAGTCTCAGGTGATGAGGCAGATCCTCAGCGTGACGCACGTTTTTAAATGAGCTCGTTCCTGTGGGCTGGAATTAAAAATAGACTGATGGGATTTTAAAAAGATACTTTCAGGTAACTTTGATGGCTGCAGGGATAAGATTTGTTTATTTTAACTGAAAGTTTAATTAAGGGATGTCTTTGGATTTGACATTATAAAAATGAAAAGGACTTGTGGTATTTTCACTTCGGCAGCCAGCTGGATCTGCAGCTCCGTCCAGCTTATATTTAGTTTTGGCTCATTGTTTGGAATTCCAGGCCAATTTAAAGCAAATTCTTCATTCCGAAGGTCAGAGATAAGAAAGCAGACTCACAAGATGAAAAGCCCTTTAAAGAAAGAGCTAAACCCCAGAACTGTGTTCAAGTAAAGTCTGGTTTTTGGTGCAGTTTAGTTATACTGAGGCCTCATATGGTCGAGCCCTTTGCCAGGTTTTTGTCAAGGAAACAAAGTTTGTTTTTCATTCACTTTGCTGCTTTGTTTTTTTATGTATTTATTAATTTTATTCTATGATAAAGTGAAGAACAGTAATTCATTTTTCTGGCTGCTCTTTTTAGGGCAAATCACTTGTCTCCATCTCAGCCTATCCTGAGATCCTCCTTGGCCACACCAACCCTCCACTACATCTGTTTTATATATATTTATATATATTAGAGGTGCTCCGATCGATCGGCCACCGATCAATATCGGCCGATTTTCGTGAAAAAGTACGTGATCGGCATTTCCGATAAATGCCTTCCATTGCGGATCACAGAAAGCCGATCACGCGGCTGTGTGCAGCGTTCAGTGGCGTGCCCCCCTCCCCCTTTCACCCCACTCCCAGCCTCCCGCAGTGGGGAGAAATTGCGCGCAGAGGGAGCAGATCATAAACATGTCTGCCGTCTGGTTTGTGAGAGTGATGCTAAGTTTGCAAACTGCAGTTTTTGTTTAAATGATTGTGATTTTGTGGTTCTTCTTTTCGGAGCTTGTAGCCAGCAGTAGCACTCAAAACTAAACCAATTAATTTACAGTCAATCCATCTGATCGGTGTCGGTGATCGGCAGTGATCAGCACTCATAGGTGATTGGTGTCGGAATCGGTAGCATAAAACCTGATCGGAGCATCCCTAATATATACATATATATATATATATATATATATATATATATATATAGATAGATAGATAGCGCTTTTCTACTCTACTTGTGCCCTTTCTACAGCAACATTCACACACATATTCATATAAGCACTTTTTCCAAACCCATTTTGTCTCGAAGCCAAATAACCTGAGCTGAAGATTGGAGCTCATTCCAATCTTGTCCATTCTGGTCTCTCCCAGTGAAACTCCTGACTCCTCCAGCTCTGCCTCTTGTCCTCTTCTTAGTGCCATTGTCTCCAATCCACACATCATAGCAGGTCTCACTACCATCCTTTCACTGTTGCTGGTATTCTTCTGTCACAAATCATCTCCAGCCCCTCCACCCTGCCTTCACTCCGTTCTTCACCATTCTGCTTGACTCCAGGTATTTCAAATCAACTACTTTCACTTCCTCTGCTGCTCAAAGCTTCGATATTACATGTCTCCTTCTTATTCAAACACTTTAATTCTGCTAATCTCTAGTGCACACTTCCACCTCTCCAGGCTATCTTCCACCTGCTTCCTACTCTCACTTCTATGGCAGCTTGATTCCGCCAATAAAAAATATATATTGTCATCCAAAACTAGAAATTTTGTGAAAACAAAATTTCAGGTTAATAAGTCAACATTTCGACTTAGCACGGCCAATCAGGACGCTCTGTGATACATACATCATTTCCTTGTTAACCAGAATCAGGAGGCTGAAGGTATCGACATGGAAACACTGATTTCTGATGCAACTGATGCAGTTGATTTTTTTCCTAGAAAGCATTTTGGCCATTGACTGTGTTGTCTTGCATTCATTACTGCATCTCTTTGAAATGCATTTAGCAACAATCAATATGAAGTTTATAAAAAACAGCAGACATGTTTCACCCCTGCGTAACTTATGCTGTGTCACTACTATTGTACTGTACGCCGCTGTGTCATACTTCAGAAGAGGTAATGTAAAGAATGTAAAAGAGGGATGAAAATTATTTTGTCAGATAAATCATTATTAATCATTGATCATTATATTTGATGCACAAATATACACACTACAACACACTGCACCACAGAAGTTATTCCAGACGAATAATCTGGTCAATCCTCTGGAGTCAACACACACACGGTGACACTGTCCTGAGATTTGCTGGGAGTCGATGTGCAGTGACGTGTGTTTAGTGTGTGGTTTAGTCGTGGCCGGGGCAGATGCTGGCCCAACAGCCACCAAGGGCAGAGTCACCTGGAAACACTGTCTCAGGGAGAGTGACACACCTGGATGTGTCAGGCCTGTGATGGGCCCCTCTTTCATGTGTGGACAGCAACTGTTTGTTGGTGTGAGACAAACAATTTGTGGCATCTTATTCTGACACCTTAAACAGTTGTAACACCTGCAGCATTTCCTGCCTTTTAATGCAAACAGCTGTTTGTATGTATAGGTTTTTTTTTGTTGTTGCTAAAACTGTAGATACTGTTTTAAAAAATACAATTTCTATTTGTATTTTAGGTTATAAAAACTGTGATTTCACAGTGAAAAAAAAGACTGATTTTTAAAATCCAATCTGTTACTATTGTATCTCAAAATGAAAATAAAATAAGGTTCTATTAAAAAAACAATACCAAAGTAAAATCAAAAGTAGTCAAAAGGGCCAGAAGGTTAAGGAGACACTTAAATAACTGCAGCCAATCAAACATATAGCAGCGAATCATCATCATGAGAAAGAACTGCTTGCATCATGTACATTCAATATAAGAAAGCAAACAAGGAGGAAACATATGAGACTCGGAGCAAAAACAGTCATTATTCACTCATTATCAAGAAGACCAAAGCCATTTCTAATATCAAGACGAGTATTTATCTACTAATCATAATCTTAAAAAGCACGACTACAATAGAAAGCAAAGGGCTAATTTTCCAAAGCATCTTAGGCCAGCAGCTCGCACACAATGGAGTAGATAAAATAAACTGTGGTGCCGCTGGACACTATATGAGAAGAGGACACTTAATAACCTCACAGCGGTTCTGGGAAATAAAATCCATCAGAACTTTTGAAACACCAGCTGCTATCGCCTGCTGTCATTCGGGGCCACTAAAATGAGACATGGCTATAGCGCAGCTTTAAAATAAACAGTCTGACATTTTGGGAAATGTGCATTGATTTCTATCTTACCCCGAGTCAGATGAGAGGATCAATATCATTTTCATCGCTGCACCCCCGACTACAGAGACGTCTAAGCAAGGAACGAGGACGGAAACTGGCCCTTTTTCCTTCATTCTGCATCGTTTATCAATAAATTCTAATTTAAGATGCCATCAGGCAGCCTCCGCTAATGTAACGATTCATAGCATTTACATGTCTAGTTGCTAGTTTTTCCACTCATGAATGATATTATTAGACTTACTGACAGACATCTTTTGAACTAACTGACAAAATATGCTACTTATTGTTTTTTAAATAATCCTGATAACTAATTTCCTGTCTGGTAGACATAAACAAGGCAAAATCATTTGTGAGCGCCTGCAAAAACAATATATTATTATTATAATTATAAATCTTATTCATGTGACAGTTTCATTTGTCACTGGCAGAAGTTGGTGCTTGGCTGGATAAATATGAAGGTTAGGTTCAGAGACACACGTCAGCTTACGTTCAGAAACTGTGAAAGACGGATGTCCTGGATTTTAAAAAAGCAAAAAATAAATAGATTTAAACTAACATTTGACACGTTTATCATGAACTTTGATTTTACTGGTTAAAATCTCTGTGACTAATAACATGGTTTTGGTTCACTTGCATAGGTGGAAAATCTTTTTCCAGCTCAGGTTACGTGCCTGCTGCCGACCGTGAGTTTTAGGACTCTGCCAGTTAAAAATGAGTCATCTTTGCTCTCAAGTCTTGGTCAAGGTGGAATCACTGGGTTTCTTTCAGAAAGGATTCTGTTTTGCTTCTACTGACTTTTATTCCTCTTCTCTCTAGAACAGGCATGTCAAACTCGCGGCTCGCTTCCGGCCACGCCCCCTACTTCCTGTCGAGAATTGCCGTTAAAAATATGGTACAAACAGGCCCTTTAAGTTACTTTTTTGACATTCCGCTCAACCCTCGTAACTGGAGGAGAAAGTGGAATGTCAAAAAATTAAGTGCAGAGTCTATTTGTACCATATTTTTAACGGCAATTCTCGACAGGAAGTAGGGGGCGTGGCCGGAAGCGTCCCGCGAGCCGCGAGTTTGACATGCCTGCTCTAGAGCTTATCTCCACCTCTGCTGGCTCTCCTTCACCTGCTCCCTGCTCTCAGTACAGATCACAGCATCGTCTGCAAACATGTCCACAGAGAGCCTGAACTCACCTGTCCATCACCATCTGTCACTCATACTGCACACCTCACCACATGTCCAGCACCAGCTTCACATACTTATCTTCTTCCTGACTTCCTCATATAGTACCACAGTTCCTTCTTCTGACCTTCTCTATGCTAACATGTGTAGCATGAAGCCATGCTGCTGACTGTTTCAGCTATCACCTGTTAAAGGTATGGCTCGTGTTCTCTATCCCACTCTAGTTACTACAGCTCTGCACCCTTGTTCTTGAATATTGAAGCCAGTACACTTCGTCTCCATTCCTCACGCTCGTCCCCCTGGAGATGCTCTCTGCTGCTTCATCCAATTCTCCATGAATCCTGCTTCTCTTCTGAAATCCAACCTGTGGGGCATTCGCACTGACAACATTCAGTATCACCCCTTCAATTTCAAGCTTCAAACTCATGACACTCTCTTCACTCCACAATATTTTCACATACTCGTCCTTCAGGATTTCCCCCACTCATTTCACTTTCATTCTGCACCATGGCAGAACAGCCCGAATCCACTTCCAGGGCTCCTGGTCCTGCTGCCCTCCCACCTGGTCTCCTGCGCACAATATATCTACACTCCTTCTTTCCATCATATGAGCCACCCTTCTCCTTTAACCAGGTTTAGCTTAAACATGCCGTGTGAATAAAGGCTATTTAAATGTTAATCAAAGCAGAGGGACGTTCTTGATGTTTAATGTATTTACATCCCTTCCTAAGAGAACCCCACACAAAACCAATTCAAACCCATAAAGCACTTCTTAAAAAAACACAATTTAGAAAAAAAAAACCTGAGGAAATCGTTAGTCCAGCTCCATCAAATAGCCGCGCTGGATGGGAACAGAGTGCTGCCCTTCCTGAGTTATGCCGCCGCACAATTGCTGTAATTGTTTGGTGGTGGCCCCGATCGATAAAAGGATTATTGGCACCGACAACACATGAGTACATATCAGTGTGTGATCAGTGTCATAACTGTTCTAGTCCAACAATACATTGCATTTGATATTGTCGGACTGCGATCCAGCCAGTGGAGGCCTAAAGCAATTAAAGGCAGAATCAATGCCCTGAGTCAAAACACTGTGACAGCTCTATTATCCCTGGATATAGGAGGCCTAGTCGAGTCCCATTTCTCCACTTCTCTCTTTTCCTGTTGCACGCTGCACAAACACACCCACTCAGACATTTTCTCTCACATCCGTCTTTAACTATCTGCGGTGGAGTGGATACAGTACCGCGCTATCACACATAATACACCGACCTTTCCCGTATGCAGCCATTTTACTCTGTTTTTTCCCAGCATTCTTTCAGTCTGAAATAATCCCTTCTAGTATTTTCTTACTCTTTCCATCATTTCCTGCCTCTCCTTGTTCTGTCTCCCTGTCTGTCAGCAGCAGCCTTCTGCTGCAGAAATTCACCCCATCAACGTCAGCCACATATCAGGACTGACAGCGCTTTCATCTAATCACGCTCTTTAATGTTCTCAGGCTCTTTTAATCCTCCAAGGTATCACAGGTAAAATGATTTTTGGCTGCATTTGTTCTTTTTGACACATAATACTTTGCTTCATTGACCAGTGGAGCTACAGTGAGATTAAAATGATCCCAAATAAATCGTTCAAAATTGCAGTCTCTCACTTTTTTTGCAGCATAACACTTGGGCCTATGATACACAAAGCCAACCAACCAAAGAACCAACCAACCACTATTTAGGACATTCGGGTCATTCTTTCTGGGAATCTGGGGGCTTTGGCATAGTCTACTTTCTGCAGTTAAAATCAGTCTCATTTTCAGGCTAATTACCATATTTTCTAACTCGTTTTTTACACCAAGATGCTGTTTCTAGTAGCAGGGAGGGGGCTGTTGGAAAACAATATGGGAACACCTCTTTTTTAATTTTTTTGAGGGCCCATCATTTCCTACTAATTTCCTTAGAGATTCCATGTAATCTGGTACTAATGCAGGAAATTAAGTTTCAAGTTTTAGTTCCATGTGTTGAATTTATAAGCAGCCATTCCAGCGCTGCTCATGAATTCAGGGGGAATATTCGTTGAAAGCCGTCCCCAGATAATCAAAACATTTAACAGTGAACAGTATATAACTATGATACACACCCACCACAAACACACACAAACTGATTCCTCTGCCCAACTCACAGGGCTAAGAAAGAGGGAGAGAACCATTCCCACTCACATTCACACCGACAGGCGCTTTAGAACCCCGGATTAACCCAACCCCACACATGTATCGGGTCTGTGGGAGGAAGTTGAAGTATCCAGAGAGAACATGCACATGGAGAGAACATGCAAACTCCACACAGAAAGGATCCAGGCTGCATTTGCACCCGGGGCATTTTTTCTGTGCGAGGTGAACGTGCAGACCACCATATCTGCTCAAAAAAATAAAACCCATCAATTCAGCCATCTTCTGGGATATTGTTCTGGTCAGTTAAGTAGCAGAGGGGGTTCATAACCAATTTCAGCTGCTTTGATGTTAATGAAATGAAATGAAGGCAACAATGAGACGACCTCTGGAAGGGTTTTTCAGGTGGAGCCCACTGATATTTTTCCCTCCTCTTCTTTTTTTCACTAGTTCTACCTTTGGCTCAGGTCGGATTCAGGAGGTGATATCTGGACCCCACAGAGGTGGCACAGGTAGTCCAACTCCTCCAGGATGGTACATCAAGATGATCCATTGCTGGAAGGTTTGCTGTGTTTCCCACACAGGCTTCCAAGAGACACAGGTACTCTAGGAGTGCTGGACAGGGCTTTAGAAGGTCCTTAAGCCATCAGCAGGATCACTATCTGCTCCTTTGTGCAGATGAATGAGGAACGGGATGAGCACTGCCAGAGCCTTACAAAATTACCTCCAGCAGCCACTGGTGGGAATGTCTCTGACCAAACAATCAGACTGCCGGCCTGACCTCTCCTTGTGGGCCCTCTGGTCACTGCCCAGCACCGTGGAGCCCGAGTGGCATTTGCCATAGAGTGAATCTGTTGCAATCAAGTGTTTTCTAGATGCATGGGTTGTATGATTGATGTTACTTTTCACAAGTCCATCAAATTTGACCATCTCCCAAGCATCACTGGCTGCAGTGCAGCCTCAAAACATCTGAGATCTACAGATGGCTGTAGATAGTCAATGTTGTACCTCTCTCCTGACCTCCTCAATACATATTGATAAAGATTTGAATTTGGATTCATCTCTGCATAATGTCATCGATTGCGAGTCCAGTTCTTGTGTAATGTGGCATGGCAAGGACATGAGTTTCAGATATTTTTTCAGTTTCCTCAAATTTTCTGTGTTAAATCTTTGGCATTTTTCATATTCGTCTAAAATGAGAATGAATTATGTTTTTGTGACAGGCTGCTAGTAAGAAAGTGACTTAAGACACAATTTAAAACTCTTTGCTCTCAAGTCTTCTTTTAGGTGTTTGCAAAAAACGGGTTCATTGCTTTAGTTGGGTGTCTTTTTTATGGATGAATGATCCATAGGACAATGTTAAGAACCCAGTTCAGCGGCTTAACAAAAACAAAAATCATTCCTCTGAAATGTTGATGAAGAAGAATCGAGGCAGCAAAAATGTTTGAACTGAGCAGCTGGTTGGAGCCTTCCTGTGTGGAGTTTGCATGTTCTTCCTGTGTCTCTTGGTACTCTGGCTTCCTCCCACAGTCCACACACAAGCAGTTAGTGGGGTTAGGTTAATTAGGGGTTCTAGATTGCCTATAAGTGTGAATGTGAGTGGGAATGGTTGTCTGTCTCTCCGTGTTGGCCAGCTATGGCAGCTGGGATGGACTCCAGCCCCCCTGCGACCCTGATTTGGATAAGTGGAAGAAGATGGATAGATGGATCGACACTAGCTTGTTTAATTCATTCCAAAAAGCCTTTTTACTCGTTCAGCACAAGAAGGTGTTTCTCTGCTATAAGGGTTTTTAACATCATTCATTCTCTTCAGCTTTCCCAACAAGATGCAATAAACTTTCACATTGTGCTATATTTTTGTTAATTATTTTATTCTTCAGACTTCTATGTTAAAGCTGATTATCAATTTGTGAGCATGGATATTCTTAGAAATGTATAATTAATATGATCAATATTTTATCTTTATTTTGGTATAAAAAAAAAAGCAGAATTGTGCTGAAAATCATGAAGAAAACCCCCAAAATAATAAAATGTGTCTGACTGTGCTGCTCAGGACTGGCTGCACTGTGACCAGGTTGTTGCACTGTGCATCACTGAGCTGTTTGATCATTTTTAGAAGTCCATAAATTGACTTCCGTTTAGGCCATTAGTGGAGACATAAATCAGATATAAATGTCAATTCCTTCTGCTTTGAAACACACTTGTAAAGATGTCTGATAAAAGAGTCACTAAAAAGATATTTAATTGGGACATTTCACATGGTCATTCAAGGACTAATGAGTTGCAATCATTTTAACAGCTTCACATTCATTTAGAACAGCTTCTATCTCTCTGTCTGTCTAGCAGATATATAGATAAAGTGTCAGTTTGGACACACTTACCTATTACTTACACTTACTCATATCAATGGGTGATAATGAACAAACCTAATTTAATTTTATTTATATAGAACTAAATCACAACAGAAAGACACTCGGATAGTCAACAACGTGAGTCGATAGTTCTTTTGAATTTTCTTTACATCTAAGTGTTGTTCTTAAATTCCTGTTGCTGACACCCACCCGAGTGCTTCAAAAAGAAACTCCTTATATTGAAGGTTTTGCTTCTTTCATGGAGACTTTTAATTTATAAATTTAAATTTCTAACTCAGTTCGCCAACAGGCTGCAGCAAGAGTGCTGACAGGCACACGACACACATTTGTTGGCATCCTGTTAGATCCAGAATTGCATTTAAAATCCTTATTATGACATATCAGGTCTAGAATAATCCGGCCAAATCTCATCTTCAAGATTTCATAGTACCACATCACCAAACTGAACAGTCACAGTTGTCCGGAGAGATGATCCGAGCTGATAAACACTCATTGTGATATACCTTAAAAAAAGACTTTAAGTATCTGTGAGGTTTGTTGGCCCTGTGTGCTGCCAGAAAAGAACACTTTCACACATGACTCCTCAGCGAGCAAACTTATTCCTGTCCTGTACTGGCCCACACCTGCTCTCGTTTGCCCCACATGCTGATGTAATGATGGTTTGATCTGTGTTTCACCCCACATGTTATATGTTGTCCACATGTGGGCCAAAGTTGAGCCAAAAAAATGTAATAAACCACGATATAATTGTGAAGACATGCTTAACTTGTGATATATACCTTTATATATATATATATATATATATAGCTTCAGTGCTGGTGAACTGTAGGAGGTAAGAGGATGTTATCTTGTGATGATGGCTGTGGAGAGCCCTGTGTAACATGTTGCTCACAGTTTTACTCAAAAATTTCACCAATCCGTAAATTGTCTGTGCTGAAAAGCCAGTCAGACAGCTGCTGCTGATTCAACATGATAGGTTGCCAAAATGACCACTGATGAGGGGTGACTACAGCCAGCAGACAATGCCAAACGTGCTGCCAAAGCCGAAGGCAGCAATCAGCCACAGATGCTCAACAAAGGCCCAAAAGTGCCTGAATATCTTGTAGAAATGGTCAAATTTGATGTGCTACGTCTAGGCTTTTTTTTCTGCAGTTATCTTTTTTTATGAGATATTTTACATAAATGTTGCCTGAAAATCCCTTTGCATCCCTTTGCAACTTCTAGACCATTGATTCATTTAAATGAAGGCAAAAATTCAGCAGCACTTCACCCACTGTGAAACAATATGCATAAATTCATTCTTCTCAATGGGAAAGTAGCTTTCTCAAATATGTGAACAAGTGTATGAAATGTAAAATTCTGAATACCAGGCACATATCTCCTTCTTGCCTCACCTATGCTACTTTGTCTCAGCAGTCCATCAACACAGGGAGGCATCAGAGCTGTTGGTAAGCCTAATGCTTGCAGACAGACAGGGCTGACTGATGAGGATGCTGCCTGAGGAAGCCATACTTAATGCAGAGTTCCTACATGTTTTTTGTCACTCAGCTGTCACTAGGTTGCTCTAATGAAGTGTATCAGGTCCTGCAGCCTGCCAGCATCACCACACATGAGTATTGTAGCTTAAAGAGCATCTCTAATGAAAACTCCAGTCGTGCCCTACTTGACATTCAAAACATTCCATCGCGCCACATTGATAACGTGATGGTCTGCAGTGGTCTTTCTTCAAGAGACACCCAGCACTCTAACACAAGTGACAACCTGTGACAGAGCGAAGCTGAATGTTTACTGACGTGCACATTTTGTTCAGTTCTCATGCCATTCCAAGCTAAAAGATGAAACGTTTTTTATAATGTCATGAGAATGTGTATAGAGAAAGATTTCAGACAAATGAAAAGCCGACAGTTTGTCCTACATTTGAATAATGTTTGAAAGGTTTAGTTTGATACTTTGGCAGAGAATGAAGTCACGTGGAAAGGCTCAGTTGTTACAGTGGCTCCGGGGATGCTTTGGTCACACTGAAATATCTTGAAATGTGAAATTTGGAACATTCCTATAATCTTAAAGCTGTATTTTAATTATTAAACTGGAAACCAGGTATTTTAATACAACATTTCTAAGTTGCTGATGGGTGGGAAGGGTCTGGTTTTGTTTATTGCATCATTTACTGCCAAGAAACTCTTCTACTTTGTGACAATATGGCAAATGAAGATGGTAAACATGGCAAATGTTAGCATGTTAGCATTACCATTGTTAGAATAATTGAAATCATGTGTTCCAATCAGTTCCATGGCCACAGGTGTAAAAACAGTACGGTACCATGATTGGATGCCATCTGTCCAGCACGTCCATCATTAAATTTCCTCGCTACAAAATATTACACAGCTGTTAGTGATCTTTAAACCAAGTGGAAACAACTGGGAACAACAGCAACTCAGCCATGTAGTGGTAGCTATGTAAAGTGAGTGTGGTGCTGAGGTGCACAGTGCGCAGAGGTCGCCAATCGCTACAGACCCCCAAACTTCATGTGGCCTTCAGATGAAGACAGTGCGCGGAGAGCTTCAGGGAATGGTTTCCATGGCGAGGTAGGTGAAACCAGGCCTTACATCACCAAGCACAATGCAAAGCGTTGGATGCAGCGGAGTGAAGCACTCGGCCACTGAACGCAGTGGAAACCTCTGGCGTGGGGTTCATAAAGACATGGATGAGTTAATCTGGCGTGGAAGAACTTGACTGGCCTGTACAGAGTTCTGACCTCAGCCCAATGGAAGACCTATGGGGTGACCTTTGGGTGGAGCTCCAGGCCTTCTTGTCCAACATGTATGACCTCACAAATGCACTTCTGAGAGAATGAACAAAAATTTGCATGTCCATGTGCGGAGCGTTGTGTCTGAGCTTTGTCTGGTTTTGCACAATGTTTGTGCATTGTGAAATAATCCACTCAAGGGTAGAAGATGTTAGAAATGTAGTGTCACTTAAAATCATTTTGCCCAATTGCCCAATCCGTGGTGAGGCTCGGCGTAGTCGTTGCCAGTGACTACGCTAACTGTGCTGCTATGCAGTGAGACCGTATTGCTGTCCCTCTGCATGTCGCTATTAAAATGTTTGAACACTTTTACTATATGAACTAAATTTCTATATTTTAGCTGGTGTATATAATGCTCAGTGTTTTTAATCAACAGCTGTATGTGTGTAACGTTTCTTGTGCTGAGGATCATAAAACTGCTGCAGAGACACTAGGTGAGACACGCAGTGCTCGTGCCTCATGGCAGGGGGCGCTGCTGATCCCAGCGACTCCTCGGCTGCAGAATAATAGAATTAGACAGCAAGCTACAGTAAACAGTTAGCAAACAAGTTATCGATGCTGTTCTTCAAA
>VOQJ01045197.1:0-10342 GCA_015052665.1 Apistogramma diplotaenia | reverse complement strand
CCACCCTCTGCATGAGCCCGTGGGGGGGGGGGGGGCTGAGCAGCTGCTTCAGTCACAGGCTAATACATCCCCACTTCAGGAAGGAGCTTGACAGGTCTTTCATCCCAACAGCAGTTAGACTCTATAACACACCATGATGTCATGAGTCACACTCTACCTCACTGCCATCAGTATGCACACAGGGCGCTTTTTACACACAGAAAACATACATTTATTTATTTTTCGCTCCCACCTCGGCTACAAATGTATATAGTGTTTTAAAATCTGTAATATAGTGTTTATTTTTCATGTATATGTGTACATATGTGTATATCCATAGATATATACTGTATGTATAGAATTTCTTTTTCTTTCTGTACTACTGCAGTAACGTGCGAATTTCCCCGTTGTGGGATCATTAAAGTTCTATCTTATCTTATCTTATCACTGAGCATTATTGTTATATCTTGGATCTGTTCTCATATTGTTCCCAAGAGAGTATATCTTGGAAGGTTCAGTGGAGAATATCTGGTTAATTCTCGTGGGTTCTCTCTCTCTGGTATACCTCTTCAAGTGGTTTGCCAAGGCTGTGGGTCTTTGCTTGGCATTTTTAAGGCCAAGCAAAGACCCAGGTAGTAACAGCTTATTTTTTGTTCTTAGGTGACCCTTTCTTCATCAAACCTTTGATACCTGGCTGACTTCCTTCTTCCTCAGCTTACCCGTCTATAGAACAATAGGTTGGAGGTTTGAATCCCGGCCAGAGCATGCATCCAGTTGGACTGCAGGGGTTCAAATCCCAGTCAGGCTAAGGCAGTGAGGATTCCCAAGCTAGACCCCCCAATGCTATCCAAGCCTACTTTGGAGAGTGAGGGAGATATAACTATTACCACCTCGTTTGCTGACCGGATTAACAAGTTCTGTGAAAGGTGTTGACGACTCAGGGCACGCTAACAATAAGTGGGCTACTAGAATAAGTAAACAGTATATTGTATGTGTTCATCAGATCTTAAGAGATAAATAACATTAGTGTTTGCTGTGACAGTGTGAATCTGGCCCCCCGGTGGGCTCGTTAACTTCAAAAGTGCCGCCATTTGCAGACTTCTGGCGACAATTACTGTAATTATCCTACACTGGGTGTGAAGCGCAATTTCTCAGCTTTCAGAAACCGTTTGAATTTCTTATATTACAAACAGTCGCATAATTATGGTAATTCAAAGTGTGTTTGATCAGACATCTCAGCGGTGATACACTTGACGTTAACCAGCTCATCACGACAAGTGAGGACAGCAGAAATCGCCTGCTATTAAAGGGTTAATTTATAGCGTGCGTGTCTGTGAGCATTCAGGTCAGTAATGATTCAGAAGCACATTCTGTCTTTTGATTAGAGGGGAAATTACAGCAAGACCTTGAATATTAATAACTCATTCTTTCCTCCACTTGATTACAGCCCACACTATTTATAGATCTTGTTAGGTGTGTGTGTGTGTGTGCCTTACATTAGATTCAACAAAAATCATGATTATTCTTGGCTTAAAAACAAACAGATGTGACAGAACAGAGTTGTTTCAGGTTTAACACGAATCCATGAAGTGAAGGTCAAAACATCAGTAGAATTTTCAGTGAGTTTTTGCTGCTTCTCTTCCCTTCTGTAAATCTTGTGTTTAGAATATTATTATTATTATTATTTGTATATATTGCTTTAACATTTTTTACTTTGTATGAACCTTTGGCTGCTGGCACATCCAAATTTCTCCTTATAGGAAGGCTGTTCTTATTCTTATTCTTCATATATCTATTTTTACATAGACTCCTTTATTACCTGAACTAAAGACTAGATGATTTCAAGTGACAAAATGTAAGTGAAAGAGCTGAATTTTATAGGGGTGGAAACAGCCACTCGAAACTCGAAGCTAACCACAGAAGCTGGGCAAGAAACAGTTGCAAACAACATCCCTGAACGAGTGCTGTAGTCAGATTCCCTCCCTCTGTTCAGAGTGAGTGAGCTCTGCTGGGATGTAAGCTTGGCACAGGTTCATTCATAAACACCATCTTGAGCCAGCACAGAGTTCAACCTGAGGTGACAGAGCCATTCTCTGAGGCCGACTCAGTCTGATGACAACTCTGTTAATGGTTTCTGCTCTCAGCTATAAAACGTTAATGTGACAAAACCAAAGTAATGTGGCTTTTTTTTTCTTAGTTTAAAGACTCTGCAAGTCGGTGTAGACATTTTCAAATAAGCAAGTCTCTAACAGAAAACAAAGCAAAAAGGACTGTTTTTGCTTTCACATGTGCCTCACACCATGTAGTCACGGGTCTGTGGTACTGTCTTTGTTACTCACTGTGCAGAGATAAACTTGTCTATCATTATAATCACCTCGCCATTCGACTTCAAAGCTTCTGATATAGACACATCAGGCAAAATGTCTTTGATATGGTGATATGTGGCCATATAAGTAATTTTACCTGTGTATCAGGCTTTGGATACAGCAGTAGTTTTAGAGTTGTGATGACTGTGAGGACTTCAGTCCAATTTAACACTGGATGTCAGTACGGGAACATACTTTGATAAGTGATCAGTTTGTTGGATCTCCTTGATGCATTTTGGCTGTTGACTCTTAGTCCCGTCACCAACCAGTTTCTTTGCATTTTTGTGAGAAATGAACTGGACTGGACCGCTCCCAGACTGGAACACATTTCTAAAAATGCATCACCCTGTTTTTGGAGCCAGTTTCAAGTGTCTATTCGACCAACTGCAGTTGTTGGTACTTCTACATTAGCATTTTTCAGCCCTGGAGGTTGCCATAAAAAATGTTTGATATATACTGAGGTGCAAGCACTGTGACTGGGGTTTTAGGTTTTCTAAAGCCAGCTTAGACTAAAAAAGCCTGGCACCTAAGTTGGGACACAGCCAGGGCACAGCAATGGCGCAAGCCAGTGTACTCCCACAGCTGGTTACAAGCCTGAATAAATGTAGAGGGTTGCCTCAGTAAAGGCGGCATAAAATCTTTGCCAAATTAAACAGCAAGTCTGATGTTTCCATACAAGATTGGTCGAGGCTTGTGTTAACAATGAGTTAACCAGTTAACCAGTGGGGTTACCCAAAAGTGAGCTGAGTGAGCTGATGGAAACTGTGATGCTGTTGGCCAAAGAGTATCAAGAAAAAGGCGAAGGCATTTTAGAGAGGAAGTTTGAGAGAAGGAAAAGCGGGAGTGTGGAGATGAGAGCAGGGACTTTAAATGTAGGGACTAGTAAAGGAAAAGAGCGAGCTGATATGGTGGAGAGAAGGCAGGTAGATACAGTTTGTCACAAAATGGGTACACCCCTCACATTTCTGCAGATATTTAAGTATAACTTTTCATGGGAAAACACTGACAAAATGACACTTTGACACAATGAAAAGTTGTCTGTGTGCAGCTTATATAACAGTGTAAATTTATTCTTCCCTCAAAATAACTCAATATACAGCCATTAATGTCTAAACCAGCAGTGAAAGTTCCTGAACCATTTTTTTCCAGAGCTGCCTTAACTCTCCTGGGCATGGAGTTTACCAGAGCTTCACAGGTTGGACTGGAATGCTTTTCCACTCCTCCATGATGACATCACGGAGCTGGCGGATACTTTGCGGAGACTTTGCGCCACCTTTACCCTCAGCCTCTTCAATAAAGCAGTGGTTGTCTTATAGGTGTGTTTGGGGTCATTATCATGCTGGAACTCTGCCTCTTCAATCTCTGCAGCAATGCTGACAGCACTCCTGCGTCTATCTTTCAGAGACAGCATTTGGATGTGACGCTGAACATGTGCACTCAGCTTCTTTGGACGAGCAACACAAGGTCTGTTCTGAGTGGACCCTGCTCTTTAAAAATGCTGGAGGATCTTGGCCACTGTGCTGCAGCTCAGTTTCAGGGTGTTGGCCATCTTCAGCACAACAATTTGTCTTTTAAGATCCTCAGAGTTCTTTGTCATGAGGTGCCATGTTGGAACTTTCAATGACCAGTATGTGTGAGAGCTGTAGAACAAAATTGAACACACCTGCTCCCTCTGCACACCTGAGACCTAGTAACACTAACGAGTCACATGAAATTTTGGAGGGTGTCGTGGATTTTTTATTATTCTGATATATGTATTCACTGTTATTATGTTTATATCACGTGTTAACCATTGTATTAGTCACACCCATCAGTCTATGCACTTAGTTTGTCTGTTCTGGGGGATGGAAATGGAGCAGAGTGTTATCTGGAATTTATGAGGGCCTTGGAAAAGGACCTGGTGCCATGGGGTCATAAAGACATTCTGACATGGACTGTGTGAAGCTGTCTTTGTGCCCTCCTTAAGTGAACTCTGTAAGTCCTTTGCATGAAGAAGGAAGAATGTCATGCAGCGTTCAGGTAGGAGTTGAGACAGGCTCTGGGTGGCAGAGAATAATAACCAGCTGACTGGGAAAGTACAGCTGAAATGGCAAGGGAAAACTGCAAGAAGGTGTTTGGTCTATCCTCTGGACAAAGGAAAGAGGAAAAGGAGACTTGCTGGTCGGCTAAGGAAGCACAGGGAAGTATTCAAAGGAAGAAGATAGCAAAGATAAAGTGGGATACACAGAGAGATGAAGTAGATAGGCATACTGGTGAACAGCAAGGAGAGGCACCAATGGCAAAGAAAACAGCTTACAGTGAGTTACAAGAGGCTGGACACTAGAGAAGGAGGAGAGGACTTGTTCTGATTGGCTAGACAGGATTAGTAAGGAGGAAGTGAGTGCAGCTATGATGAGGATGAAGAGTGGAAAGGCAGTTTGTCCAGATCGCATATCTATGGCAGTGTGGAGATGTCTAGGAGAGAGGATAGTGGAGCCTTTGACCAGATTGTTTAACACAATCTTGGAGAGTGAGAAGATGCCTGAAGAAGGGAGAAGAAGTGGGCAAGGGAGCTGGGCAGAGCTGTAGCAACTAAAGACTGATAAAGCTGATGAAGAGTTCTTGAAGTTAGATTTTGAAGAGAGGTGATGATTGCCAAGCAGCAGCTTCATGTTGAGAATGAGCTCTACAGCTGCTAGAAGTGTTGATAGAGAAGTATAGAGATGATCAGAATGAGGTGCCAAGAGCACCACTGCATGAGAAAGTCTGAGGGTGGTACAGGATATGCATGAGGACAGCAAGACAATGGGAAGGGAAGACAGGTAGGTTCAAGGTGGGAGTGGAATTAGATCAGGGGTCTGCTCTGAGCTCCTTGTTTGCAGTGGTGATGGACAGGTTGACAGATGAGGCCAGGCAGGAATCCTGGTGGACTGTGATGTTTGCAGATGACACTGTGATCTGTAGTGAGGGTAGGTTTGGTATGGTATGACAGGCCAAGCTGGAGGTGGCAGAGTTGAAGATGCTAAGATTTTCACTGGGAGTGATCAGGATGGTCAGGACAGAAATGAATACATCAGATCAGATAAAGTCAGAGAGGCAAGCTGAGACAGTTCGGACATGTGCAGAGGAGGAAGAGTGGATATATTGGACAAAGGATGTTAAATATGGAGTTGCTGAGCAGGAGCAGAAGATTCTTGCATGTAGTGAAGGACACACTTCCACATTGGCTTTTTTCAGCCACTTGATCAGCCCATATTTTAACCAGAAACAGGTATCCTATTACACGTTAATGTCGAAGCAACTTGCAGAACGATGCAGCGTTTTTAGAAACAGAGAGATTAGTTATCATACAGGTATATACTGTAGAGAAGAGCTGCTATCTTGAATTGAGTGTGGCCATGAATTAAACACTGTTAAGTGGTAACATCTGAAACCCAACCCTCTTCATTTGAATCAGTATATCATGATCTTGGCAATCACATCCAATAATCTCATTCTGTTCTGGCATTGAATGTCTCTACTTCACCTGAACATCCTGCAGCATTGTGTTGCTGTCAGTTTTCACTCTTTTTCTATCTTCTAACACAAATGCACACTCTTGCCAGCAGCAGCCTAATGAACCCATGTAGAGTTTGCTGAAGCGCCTCATTTATGATTTATTTGGATGCATTACTAATGCTGTTGAAGGGTCTGAGAGGCGAGAGGAGAGAGAAAGAGAGAATTATAGGATGCTGTCAGTTGTTGTGATGTCCCTCCACTATGTCATAGAGCCTGAAGCACATTAATGTGACACACAAAAAAAAAACATGTGATCGAAACTTGAACTTCACGCCATCAACTTGTCATCTCCTGCAGAGTGGGTAATCCGATTAACACGTGGAACTCCTGCTGCATAACAGTCTATGTTAATGTGGAAACTAATTATTTTGTTGCGAACACATTGCAGATTCTACAAATGAATGCAGATAACTGAGAAAATTATCTTGATGAAGCTACATTTTCAATTACTGGCTTAACTACCCTGATGATTTGCCCAATAAGCTGAACTGTTCCGTTTCACACCGATATTTGGAATGCTGAAATTAGATGAATATATTTAGATTTGATTTATGTTCATGTTTGTTATTTTGTTTCTTTTCAAAGCTCCAAATATTCTGCAGCTGAATTTCAGAGATATTTTGTGAATCCACATCATTCTGGAAGTTAACAGGTTGTAAAAGTGCCAGCTGACAGATAAACTTTGTAGCATACGCAGGTCTATAATCTTCTCAAGGAATCCTCTGAAGAAATGGAATGCAAATGTGAACTTACTTGAAATTTAAATATTTTAAAGAAACTTTACATAAAAATTTGACTCCACCCTCAATGACAGAATAGAGAGAAACAAGACTGTGCAACTTGACATTGTAGCGATGTTTATGTGAAAACAGGAGGTCTGTGTAAATCAATAATCAGCACCACAGCACAGAAATGATCACAGAGTTTATAAGCATGTGTGAAATTCAGCATCATTTAAAGAAGTTTTATGAAATCACCACTGAAGGAGCAATCAGCATGAGAAGAGTGCAACAGACTTAAAAGGGGAAAGTAGGTCACATAACAAAAAAAATAAAATAAAGAGCTGTTCAAAGGAAAGGTGCTCCAATGCTCTCCTTACTAGCTGTGATAGCAGAAGATACAGTGGATCATCCTTTATGAGGAGGGAGACAGTTTCACATCTCATGAAGTACCAGTGGACCATCGACACAAACTCTGGGCTCCTCATTAGCCCATCAGTGGTTAAAAAAAACATTAATTAAAAAAAATATTTATTAGGTCTAAATGCAGAAAGAAGGAAGTAAATGATCTGCAAGCTCAGTTTCTGAATTCTCAAGATGTTGTTGCTGAGAAGTGAGAGATTGACAGGTTCACCAATTAACCAGTGTGACTTAAAATGATAACGACTGGGCAACTTCTGCACAGCAATATGTGGTGCAAAAATAAGATACCATCCCCATGTGGTTGGTAAAACCTTCAACAGAGAGTGCACCACATGTTTGTCATAGTCAGGTCAACAAAACTGCCACACAGCACATGTTTGTATTATGATCCTCTATCCTCTAATCCACTATGATCCTCGTACAGTGGCCTGCAAAGATTTCATACCCCTTGAACTTTTCCATATTTTGTCACATTACAACCACAAACAACTACATTTCACTGGAATTTAATGTGAAAGACCAACACAAAGTGGTATACAGCTGTGAAGTGGAATGAAATTTATGCATGATTCTAAACAAATTTTAAACCATGCTGCAACATATTAATCTGAATCACAATCTGAAGCAACTTTAATCACCATATTTGTGTGAAAACACTAGGAATCACACACACACGCACGCACACGCACACATATATATATTTTACAGGTGTAAGTGGAACAGTAGCAGCAGCAGCAGGTGCAAGTAAAATATATATCTATTTGCAGGTGTAACAACGGTACAAAGAACAAGTGTTGTAGTGGGTGTGTAAATGAGCATGAAGTGGGCAGATGGGGGAGACGGCCTGGGGGAAGAAATCATTTTTTTGTCTGGTAGTTTTTGGTGTAGAGGGCTCAGTAGTAGCTACCAGAGGGAGGCAGTCTGAACACTGTGTGTGCGGCGTGAGGGGTCTGCAGTGATGTGCCTGACATCTGGCTCTTCCTAAAGTCTGTCAACTCCACAGATCTCATTCATGCTGGTCTCTCAGACACTTACAAATGTTTTCCCTCTCTTTTACCTTCAACATGGTAATAAAACAAACCTGGTCAGCTTTACTAATCTTCCAAAATATCTCTGGTATTTCTTCTTTATTTACATGCAGTTATAACAGCCATCTATGTTTTATATCTTTTGATTCCACACACAGAACATGACATCTCATCTGTAAACTTGTGCCACCTGCAAACGGTCTTTTTAATGGTGCTATGCTGAAACACATGCAAGAGCAGCTGCTCCGATCTGAATTTGGCCTGTTTTTGACTCAGTGCTGCTTTGTTTTGCTTTTGCGACCTGAAAAGGACCCAGAACTGGATATTTATATTACAAGGAGAGAATTTAACTGCACTGTTTTCTGATTTGCTAATCTTGTGCCCTGACAAGTTTGTTAGAACTCACTTTACTGAGGACATACAGGTTTCTTGACTACAAACCGTTTATATTAAAGTGTTTAGCGCAAACTCAGGATATCTAATAAAAGCTGAACAGGAATGTGGCTTAAATGTAAATGTTGTCTTTAAATAGGTAAGTCATCAGCGTATTGATTTGTTTCTTCCAGTGGCTCTAACTAAGCCAGCAGCCGTGTGCATGTTTTTCACATACTGGACCTGTGCAGGTACATCCTGCTTTGGGGAAATTGCCCCCTTTGCTGAGCTCATTTAGTAACACTACAAAGTGCTTGCTGGTGACCAGATTCTTTTATGTAATCCTCTGTTGGACAAACTATCATCATTATGCTGAACAACGCAGACACTGAGATAGCCCTCGGCGGCTTCACTGCATTTGTTCACTCTGCATTTTTGTCTGACTGCACACACTTAGCTTGTGGATGCCATTTTACTGGTCAGATTAAGCAAGATGGCTTTACAGGGGTACACGGCAAATGACACACTGAACCTGTTCTTACCTTTTCTTCATGTTTTTGCAGCATTTTTACGGTGACTGTTTGGTTATGATTTGGTGCTGTGCATGACTTTGCTGATTTCTACCTGCAGCTATCTGATTGACAGTGCTGTATTCCCAGGATATACCCTGAGGTGGCACCTAAATGTTGAATAATGCATACTGTCAGCATCTGCCAAAAACTGGAACGGTGTGTATCACAGGTAACTAAACCAGTCAACACTCGAGCATTTTGCAGATGTATAAACAATACATTATTTTTGATTTGCTGTATTTTGGTCCTATTGTGATGCAGTTTCTTCCACATCTCAACAGCATATTGTGGTGCTCGTGCAGGATTCCTGTGCTCCACCAGTATAAACATTTCAAAACTGAAGCACCTCATAAAGTTGCTGTCAGTCATCAGCATCCTACGAAAGCCTCACAGCTCAGAGTCTCTTGGTTTGATTTCATCAGTTAGGACTGTATCCAGGGTAGGCTGTACAAAATCAGTGTGTTTAAAATGAAGTGTGAAATGTCAGAAATACAGGCGTGTATGGACTAAAGAAACACCAAAGTGAAATAGCTTCAATTTCTCTCTTCAATATATAAACTCTGTCCCTGGTGTGGTTTCATTTTACAACTGTCCATGGTGTGCTATTTAAACAGTCATATTATTATGATAATATTTTACTTACAAGCATCATTTTTTTTCACTTCCTCTGGATGTTTGGCTCTGCTGAGGTTGAGCTGAGCTATGCAGACGGTCGCCATACATAATAAAAATGGAAGTGTACTATTGGACCATGTAAACATAATTTTTGTTTTCCTGCATTGAGAAACTGGCTGCAGATATGAGGGAAAATAAGTATTTTGAAATATGTTTCACTGCTGCCTGCGTCCAGCCTGTGCAGCTCTAGACTCAAGCTAGCCAAAGCGCTCTCTCCTGTTGAGCACATGATTTGTGGTCCATGCCCGGAACACCTCACTCAAAAGGCGCCCAGGAGGCATCCTGGTCAGATGCCTGAACCACCTCGACTGGCTCCTTTCGATGTGGAGGAGCAGCGGCTCTACTCTGAGCCCCTCCCGAATGGCTCCACTCCTCACCCTATCTGTAAGAGAGGGGCCAGCCACCCTTCGGAGGAAGCTCATTTCGGCCGCTTTTATTCTCTTCCATGGATCGCCACAGTGATGGAGGAGTTTGCGTGTCCCAGTGATCCCAGGAGCTATGTTGTCCCCCTGGTAGGGTCTCCCATTGCAAACTGGTCCTGGGTGAGGGTCCAGACAGAGAGCGATCCAAAGACCCCTATGAAGAAAAGATCAAGGAAACAGTTTACCCTGCCCGGGATAGGGTTACCGGGGCCCCACCCTGGAGCCAGGCCTGGGGAGGGTGCACGACGG
>VOQJ01045195.1:0-13362 GCA_015052665.1 Apistogramma diplotaenia | reverse complement strand
TTAGTGCCTACTAGTCACCAGACCAAAACCCCAGCAGCAGAGAGACATACCACAGTTTGACACAGAGGTGTTTTGGGGAGCAAGGCAGGGGGAACCAAACAAGCACCAAACAACTATCACATGCCCAAACAACTAGCCCCACCCAGTCTAAAGGAAGAGACATAAAAAAAAAAAAAGTCGCAGGGGGGGTGGAAAAAGTGGGTGTACGTCTACGGCAGCGTTGTGGTTGAGGGAGTAGCTAGGCCCTGACTTACCGGCCGCCCAAACTCCAGCTCGGAAAAGAACTTATACCAAGGCTCGTTCTCTAAATCTATGTCATCATAGGTCTGGGAAAGCATGACAGTGACAGAGAGAGGAAGCAGAAGAAAGACAGGAGAAAGGAAGTGTGGAATGGTTAGGAATGGGCACAGGTGGCATAGCGAGATGGGCACAGGATGAACCAGGATGAAGACTGGCCCATGGAAACAAAGGTGTTGCCACGGAGCCGTTTACAGCTGGAGTTACACTTCTACAGCACCGTGGTTACCCGACCTCAGGGCGCAGACTGGCACGCTTCAAAAGGGGCCAAGTACAAAACATGTAAATCATAACTGTACAATACCTGAGTGTAGTGACTATAACAGTCAAGCACAAACAGCATCATTAACCACTCAAATTGCTATTTTTTAACAAACTGTATTAATACTTCTGTTTTAATTCTCTTCGCTTTCTTGTATATCTTATGAGTTACACATTGAATGTTTATACAAAAGGTCAGCTTCTTTGTTTTGTTTCCATTTACTCTTATTTAAACTGTAGCGACAGCATAGTGTGTTTCTACCACGCTGTCTGCTCTTTCTAACCCCAATCCCACACAATATGGAGTTTTCATGCCAGCTGAAACACTGCCAGGAGATGTTCTGTAGGTGTTGTAGTGCTACATCTCTGGCAAAAAAGAGAATTCAGCTTTCAGACGGATGAGTCACCATGAAAAAAAAAGAGAAGAAGAAGAAGAAAAAGCCTGGAGCAGACGCTGCCAATCACACAATGGATCAAACACAAATGCGCACACATGCATACCCACACACAGAGGCAGCACCTAAAGATGAGAAACATTTTTCCCTCTTAAAAGTCATAATTGGCTAAATGGGTGCATAATCACCACACAATGCGTTTTAGGGTGACATTTCTTGACTTTGCCTAATGGAGAAAAAAGGACACTGAGCAGCACATTCGCCAGCGTGGGTCCTCGCTACAGCTCTCTCATTTTATTACCTCCGTCTCTCAGGAACTGACTCATACATTATTGCCCTGGGAGGACTCTCAGCAGTCATCACATTAAACATCTGCCAAACATCCACAAAATGCTTTCTTTTGTTACCTTTTTTGTTGCAAAGACACCTCATCTGTAACGCATTCTTCATTATTCTGTCCTTTTCTCAGATACATTGTGTCTTTTTTTTTTTTCAGCCCTGCCTGACAACAGTCATTTTATTTTCTGCTTTGTCCTTCACCCCACACAAGCATTAACAGTGAGTACAGTGGCTGGAGGATGTAGCACTGGAAGCTTTTAACGCCCACATTGTCTCTGACAGAAGGGGAGCCGTGCAAAAAGCCCATAATATAATGACTTCGTAATGTCCGTCTACCAGACTAGCAAGAGGGGAAAAAAAGAAAAAAAAAAGGTTTGCTTGTGACTATTTCTTCGCTGTGCCTGAACAGAGACAATTATTGAATCTTTTCCCAAACAATATGAAGCAATACTGTGAAGAAACCATTTGACGCTAACTGTTGGGGTGAAGCTAAAACAGTGACACTTTAAGTTAAGGGGGGGGGGTGACAGTGTTTCAAATATACTCACTGGTCTTTCATGCTCCAGGATAGAGGATTTCCCGGGCTCGTACTCAAAAATACTCTTGGGCTCTGCGCGGTACTTTCGTGTATCCACTTTTCGGTCGGGAGGACCCCATTCGTTACTGCTGCAAGAAAAACAAACCCCGCCCCCCCGAGGCTGTCAATAACTCAAAGTGACAAAGAAACAAGATTTAAAAATGTTTATTTAAAACATTGTTAATAAAGTATAATAACTAAATAATTCAAATTCAAAATACACACATATGAGCGTAGATGAGGAATTCAAGGATTCAAGGAATAAAAGTAATACATACACACATCAGAGGACACTTTAACAACACCAACACATTTACTAGTTTATTAATAAGAAAATAAAAGGGGAGTTCGATCTTGTGAGAAAGTAGCTCTTACGTGTCTGTCAGATCCTTCTCACGGTCACTGTCTCTTGCCCTTAGCTGAAGAAGGGATGGCATTGGTGGAGGTGGTGGGGGAACAGGGGATGGTGAAGGCTCCCGGGGCCCCAGATGCCCACCGTTGTTGTCTGAGGGGCTCTTGGACAGCGGCCTGTATGTATGTGTCCGAGGGGCAGGGTGGGCCATGGTGGTGGTGGTGGATGGCAGGCTGTAGTTATCTGGTAAGGACAGGATGGAGGAGAGAGTGGAGGCAGAAGCAATGAGGCCAGTCAGCCAGAAAGGAAGGTCGGGAAGAAATTATTGATTTTAAGAAGCACAACTTCTGTTACACAGGAGCAGGTCTCACCATTGTTTACGAGAGCGTATGAAGCATTGTACGTGTCCGAATAGTCATCATCTGCAGAGGAAACGTACAAAGAGCTGATTGGGATGCAAGTGTAAGAACACACACATCCATGAAATAGTCCGCATTTGAGAGTGTGTGCTTTTGTGTGTGGTCTTGTAGCAATAGGCTGAGCAATTTAGAACAAACAACACTGTACTGATTCTGAGATTCTGTCAAGCCCACAAAATTGGAGCATATTTCCCAGGACGGCTCTGTGTCTCTTAGAGGTTTGTCTCCATTCCTCCTCCTCTCCAAACTCTCCTGCTCACAGTCTAATGAGCTGTGGCTCTGGGATCGTTTGGGTCTTTTGGTTTAACAATTGGCATGCAAAGACACACAAAATATGCACACATATACAGGCAGCTTGCATACATACATTCTGCATAAAATGGCCAATAATCTCATTGCAGCACACTTTCATAATGCTCCCGCAGAGCCTCACCTGCTTTGTGAACTTTGTGAATCTGTTTGAACATAGTTTTGTACCAGTCCTTCGGCCTATCCACCGTCTGTTGGGAAAGAAATAACCATAAAGATTTATGGGCTGTGAAATGTAATACAAATGTGAAGGCAGAATTAGAAACCATAAAGGATTCCTACCATTTCATGGGACATTCTAGAGCTGAAAAACACACGGAGCCTTTTTATATTTCACTCAGGGATAATATAACTAAGACATGAACAAATTACTTACTAAGATTCATTGGATGCTGAGAACTAAATCAATGTGTCTCATCCAAGATAGATTATTACCTTTGCCAAGGTGGTTATGCTGTCATGGCTACCTGTTTGTCTGTCGCTGTTTGATTATACAGAAATGTAACCATATGCTTCTCATTCAAGCTTCACAGAGAGATGGCATAGAGGCAAACGAAGAACCTGTCTTTTAGTTAAAGTCTTGAGGTAAAGATCCAAGCTGCAGTCTAGAATTCCCCACCACAGTATTACCTTGCAAGCAATTTTGGTGATATAATATAATATAATATAATATAATATAATATAATATAATATAATATAATATAATATAATATAATATAATTACCCATTTCATTTTAATTTCACAATAACGTTTGACGTATATCCACCAAAGTTTAAGTATGTGTGATAGATTATGACACTTGTACCTGGCAATGGGCTGCAAAGACCCAATTTTAGCATATAAACCACATCCACCACCCTTACGCTTCACTTTTCTCAATGTGATTAAGTATCAGTTTGCCAACAGCACAGACATACTTTAGCATGGGGATGTACTAATTATGTTAATATTCCAAAATTACCAGGGTACTACATTTACTACAAATACTGGGTCCTTATTTTTCATTAGGACTTTAAGATCTTAAAACAGCCAGCTCCTGAATTGTTTTTGATGTAATCAAATAAGTTATATGTATGAGACACAGTGCTGTGAAAAAACATACTTGTGCCCTTCTCCTTTTAATATGAGAAAGATATCCCAGGTAAACAGAAAATGCAGTTTTTAAAATGACAATTTCATTTTTTGAGGAAAAGCTATCCAAACCTACCTGACCCCACGTGCAAAGTAACTGCCCCACATGTTAAATCATGAAGTAACTGTGACTAATCACATGTTTGGAAAGCTGATTCTACAATAACAGAGAAGGTCTGAATCTTGTTACAGCTGGCCTTAAACTAACACAGCAGTTCATAAAGAGAACTTCATTCCAACAGTCAAACATGATGGCACTGTGATGGTCCGGGGCCGCTTTGCTGCTTCAGGATCTGGACAATGGAGAATGTCCAGCCATCAGCTTGTGCCTTGAAGCCCAAGTGCAATTGGGTTATGCAGCAGGACAATGATCCGAAACACAGCAGCAAGTCCACCTCTGAATCGACCCCCCGCCCCCAAATTAAGGTTTTGGAGCGGCCTGGTCAAAGTCTGGAATTGAATCCGATTGAGATGCTTTGGCTCAAAAAGCCTCCAGTGTGGCTGAAATAAAACAATTCTGTACAGAAAAGCGAGCCAAAACTTCTCCACAGCGATGTGAAAGACTCATTGCCAGTTATCACAAATGCTTGATTGCAGTTCTCGCTGCCAAGGGTGGCATAACCAGTTATTAGGTGCAATTAGCTTTTCACAGAGGGCCAGGTACGTTTGGAAAGCTTTTTTCCCTTAATGAATGAAATCATCATTTAAAAACTGCATTTTGTATTTACTCAGGTTCCCTTTGACTAATATTAAAATTTGTTTGACGATCTGAAACATTTAAGTGTGAAAAATATGCAAAAAATAAGAAATCGGAAAGGGAGCAAAAACTTTGCATGGCACTGTGTGGAAGTATAGATACAAACTTAACAGCATTAGGCGTTTTATGTTGTCAGTAAACTAAGAAGTAAGATGTTTAAAACATAAATAGATTAATTAAAAAAAACAAGATGCTTCATCATTCAATGAAGAAATGTCAACATATTTAATATGTAAATGAGTCGAATATCTAACAGCCTAAATAGCCATTGTCAGTAACCTGGACGACTGCCGTGGCCGTTTGTTTTGGTATGAGTGTCGGTGTGGGACAGAACTCTGTCTCAGCAGGTTCTGTTTTCAGCCACAAAGGTGTCAAATCCTAGTTGATACAAAACCAAAGGGGGGCTCCTCTCGCTGTGTCTTGAAAATCAAGGAGAGACCCTGGTATGTGTGCCTTTGTGTAAACAGTATAGATCTAACAGACACTTAAAAAAGGACCGATCAAATGGCAGAGACTTAATCCTCTCTTTATTCAGTAGCACTAAACAATGTGCCTGGATTCCAGTCAGAGCAGGGCCAGTTTGGCTTCCCAGTGAAAGAGTATGTGACTGTGCATGTAGCACATCCAAGAAACGGGCCAATTACCACTTCACTCTCCACGGTTACCAAACAGAGTGGCTACAAAAATGTTTGCTTGTTCAAAACAAGGAGCATCTGTTTTTTTTCTTTCCTGCTTTCGTCTCTCATTCTCCCCATTTTTCTTTCTCTCATTTAATAGCGCAGCATGTCCGCCTTTAAATGCTGCTCTTCAACAAACTGATAACTGAGTTAAGTGTTAATACACAGAAAACCTTAACAGAGATAACACACAGGGACACACTCCTTGAGAATTAATCAGCAAGGACCTAGTAGTACTAAAGCAAAGACCTTGTTTGAGCTCATCTTTATGACTAGCACACAGAAGGAAGTGAAATCAAGATAGTAAGAGTGGAAGAGAGTCCTTGAAAATGGGGTTAAAAGCTGCCGACAGCTTAAAGTAATTCCTTTCTCATGAACCTGTTCACACAAGAAGGCGGCAGAAATGGCTCAAGGGAAACTTCTGTGCTATACTAAACTGTCCAACTGAGGAAATCTGCAGGAAAGCAGTTTGTTTAGCTCTCTGTATGAGTTCTCTCACCGTACGGATGGCAATAGGGATGCCTGACTCATCAACAGGGCCGATGCCTTCATAATGGGGGGCTTTAATGAGAGACACCTTCTTTTCTTCTTCTGAGAAACGGGCAATAGGTACAGTGCTGCTGATGCTGGTATGACCTGATACCACAGACTCTCTGGTGACTGTTTCACTGCCCTCTAGAACCAAGAAGCAAGCAGAGACAGCGGAGACAGATGTGTCAGTGATTCAGAAAATTATCCACAAACACAGTTTAATTGTTCTTATGGACAGACTGCTAGAGATATAGATTACATATAGATCATTGCTTTCTGTGCTTTTAGCTGTGTCTAAGTGTAGTCTAATGTACAAGATAAATAAAAAAAATCAGCATCTTTATTCTACGCAGTACAATGTATTTGAATCTTTCAGTCGTGTCATCCATCACCAAAGAACAGTGACTCACCTGAGCTCCTGCTCTGTCTCTGAAGCCCAGTGTGGAGTGAGACAGGGGGTGGAGGGTAAGCTGGAGGAGACAGTGGTCTGTGTGGATGGCTAGTACTTCCATTCATAGCGTGAGAAAGGACTTGACCCTAGGAGTGACCCAAAACCCAGAAACACAGACAGTAAGAAACTACCAGACACCAACGACTGCAAAATGTACATTACTTAAAACTGTTAAGAGCTATAACATTAGATCATTAACAAAAGAGTGGAATCAAGAAAACAGATAATACTTTATAATAACCATTGCTAATGAAGTGTTAACATGCTTACTCACAAAATGTTGAATTATTGGTTAATAACTGGTTTATAATCCTAACTGGCTATTATGAAGTTGTAATTTATTATTATAATACTTGTTTTTATGCAGGATAGATGCCGGCGGAGTAAATCACAAGACTGTGATGTTTGTGTGCTCTTTCAACATTTACTTTTATTGCTACTTGTCCTTTACCTTTGCTGTTTGGTTCGATGCAGGCCGTCAAAACGCATGCTTGTGTTTATGAAAAGTTTGTAGTTTGGGTAAATAAACAACCAACCAAAATAACTGACCCGAGACTAAAGGGCACCCTGTGCACACACGTGAGACGCCGGTTCACTCGAATGAACAGCAGTATGTGATCCCCTGGGAGTGAGAACAGGCTCATTCATCAGGAAAGAAACTGTTAATTATTACCAAACGTTAATGCGAGTTTATGAAACACTGCTCGTGTTGGTGTCATCATAACGTAAGAACTACTAATATAAAGCTATACCATCACTAATGCTCAGAAACTCTATTAGTCATTGTTTGTTTGAAGTAAGTTACCTATTTAGTAACATTTAATTAACCAATAATTTGTAATTTATTACCAATGGCTATAACAAAGTATTAACATCCAATATTAGTCATCCAAGCAGACCAGGTCAAAGAACCGGTCCTGACACAGGAGTGGATGGACATGAGAACATGTAGGGAATGTGATTAATGGTAAAGATCTGAATCGTAACATAAAGACAGTTAGTTGGGGAAAGGGTCGCTGACTGAATCACTTCACACCGTACAAAGACTGAAACAGTGAGAGGAAGCTCCTTCACATTCACCTCATTAATTGGTTAACATAAACATGTGACATAAGACAGTGGACATGATATATTTAAAATGGGAAGCTCTTGTGAGAACTGCTCTCCCATTCAATACAGCACAGGAAACAAAGATTTCAACTGACAAAGAATAAAAACACTGTACAGTGATGTAAAAAAATATTTGTCCCCTTATCTTTCTTATTTTGTATATTTGTCACATTTAAATGTTTCAGATCAAACTCATTTTCATATTAGTCAACGATAATCTGAGTAAATACAAAACGCCGTTTTTAAACAGGCTGTTTCTGTAAAGAAGAGTGGGCCAAAATTCCTCCACAGCGACGTGAAATAATCGCAAATGCTTGACTGCAGTTCTTGCTGCTAAGAGGTGACACAACCGGTAATTTCATTTGAAGGGCAACTTTCACAGAGGGACAGGTAGTTTCAGATAACCTTTTCCCATAATAAATGAAATCATCGTGTAACAACTGCCTTTTGTAATTATTCAGGTTATCTTTGTCCAATATTAAAACCTGTTTGATGCTCTGAAATTTTTAAGTGCAACAAATATACAAAAAACCGCTGAGAAATCAGGAAAGAGGCAAATACTTTTTCATGTCACTGCATTTCAGTTTTAAGGCTTGCCTGTTCACACCAAAGACTCATGGTGCAACAAGAGGGGTGCACGAGGAAGTGAAATCGGCATCATCGTGAAACCCATCATCTCCAACTCTGTCAATCCAACTAATGGAAAGACAGCCAGGACACTATGTCACACAATAAGTGGAGCAAAATGGTTAACTTGTGGAGGATGTTTGTCCTGTACCTTTCAGTTTGATGTGTAAAATATATCAATTATCCTACAGAAATAAAATATAAAAATTACCAACACAACCAAAATATAAAATAAAATGCACTTAAGCTCTGTTAACATTCGCACCAAAGTAAATACTACACATTCGTCAGAGGGGTATAGAATCATTCTGTTATTAATTACATGTGTAAGGCATCATTAATAAGAATTTTTATTTTAAAAAAGATAACTCTTTTAAAGAGTGTTCTTGTCTTATATTATACTATTATGTTGTTAGCATAAAAAAGTCTTGAAATTATAACATTTTTAGTTATTATATTATATATCCATCTATTTATACTGTAGACCAAAGAAATTTGGGTTTGACAAAAAAATAATCGATATGAAACAAAAGTTCAACATCTATTTATCTATTTTATTTACAGCTGGATCTGATACACAGGTCAGCTTTTGTCTGAAGCCACTCGTTTTAATCGCGAGCAAAAACATAGGAACTTAAACATGATTAAAGTGAATGACACTTTATATTTAGTTTCAAATCCTCCGTTTGTAATTTACTGCATCAAGCCTGTGACCCACTGAACTTGCATTCTTGTGTTTGATGCTTTTCACTGCAGCTTCTTTAAGTTGTTTGTTCTTTCTTACTCCCGTCAGTCTCCTCTTTAGCAGGTAAAATGCTCTATAGGGTTTAAGTCTGGAGGTTGACTAGGCCAGTCTAAAACCTTCCACTTCCTGCTCCTGATGAGATCCTTTCTGGTTATGGCAGTGTGTATTGGGTTTTGTGTGATGAAGGATCTCCCAATTAGATTGGTTACATCTTTCTTTAAATTGACAGACAAATTATGTGTCACAGGACACACCTGGGCAGCAAAACACAACAGCTCACATGTTCCAATAATTTTGCACAGAAGAAAAGTGGGTGACTTCAGACAAAAGCTTCTGAAGTGTATCAGATCCAGATGTAAAATGTAAATACCTGGAAACAAAAGCTGAGATGTTGATATTTTGTCTCAGAGTGATCATAGTGATTTTTTTATGTCAAACTCAAATTTATTCAGCCTTCAGCTATTATATATATATATATATATAATTTTTGCAGAACACCAAACAGAAGATGCACACATGCATGTTCTGAGGCCATAACCTATAGAAACACTAAAGGAGAATTTATCTATTCCCGGTGTAATACAGTGAGTTGAATCAGCACAATTATAATTATAGTTCAGACACATGTTGCATTGTGAAAACAAAAAATGAGTTCAGACACCAATAACTCACTGCCAAGAGCTTCCAACAGAGCATGTCACCTTGCTGCACCTCGATTAGAAAAATCACTGCATGACATGAATTTTTGATATGAACTGGCCTTAAAAGACAGTGTAAATGCACAGGATGGCAAAAATGTAAAAGAGAAATACAGACACGCAGAGACAGTGTGTGAATGAGTAGAAACACAGTAACACAATAAGGGAACAAAGAGGGCTGGATTTAATTTCACAATCTGACAGGTGGGGATGTAGTCGACAGTTAGTCAAAGTTAAAAATTGGTAGTGAGCACAAACTTTGTAGAGGTCTGATTCAGCCATCAAAATGAGTGGGGGAGGGCAGGAACCAACTGTTCTCGGTAATAATGCATGTTACAGAGGAGACTTGTTTGGATAATTACATTAGTGAAAGTGGATGCTGCAGCAGTGGAGGCCACAGAGGTTGTTAGCGCATCATCACGGCCAGCAGTGGGTGTGTAGGTAGAGACATGGCTCAGAGTGGGCGATGGTGTGGGTGAGGCGACGGGTGAGTCCAGGCTACAGATCTGCAGCTCGTCCAGCAGACCAGCCGTGGATGATGAGTAGTGGCTGAGAGCTGACACAGTCACGGGGGAAGCCGAGGGTGACACACAGCTCACAATGCTGGCTGCGGTATTGCTCGGCCCGCTGGCCGCACCAGCTGCGCCACCAATTCCGCCAACAGCTCCACTCGGGAGATATGGGGTGGGTGACAGAGCCTTGGGCATTAGGCCTGACAAGTAGTCAAGTGACTCTGAGCTGTGGTAGCGATAGGGGGAGTGCCGTGCTGTGGGGTCAGGCGAGGGAGGCCCCTGGGGTTGGAGTAAGAGGTAGTTGAATGGAAAAGGAGGAAAGGAGGAGAGTGCTTAGTGATACCATTTATTAGCCATGTTGTCAAAAGGGATGTGTGAGAACAACGTGACAACAGCAAAAAGGTAAAAGCACACTGTGTCATGAAGCTGCAGCACCCTCTTCTGAACACATTAATGCTATAAAATGAAGATGCTCTGTTAGTTCAAACTTTATGGAAAGGCAGCAAATTACATGGAAATTAACTGTGGCATACAGTCAATTAAACCCTTAGTTATAACACAGTACAAGTTCACACAAATGCAGAATGGCAGTCTGGTCTGGTAGAAGGCAGCAGCAAGATCAAGAATGAACTAAAGGGAAACACACGTAGCATAGAACATGCATCATGACACCTACGGTATGGCTACTTTAACTCAGACTGTCACACTCAACACATAAGAAAAGAAGCAATTTTCTCTCCTCTGCTCTCAGAATTTAACATTCTTGCAATGGTAGCTAACTATTTCTTCTGCTATAGGAGACCTGTTGCTTCCAAATGGTGTGATGCAGTTGCTGCGTAACCCTTTAATCACTCTTGATGTTACCAAGACATAAACCCAGTGACCGGATTAAAGTGACCTTAAAATGAACACTGCATTTCGCTCTATTGTACCAGTATGTGGTCAGTTATGTACCAACAGTTCTGCAGGAGAAGGTCTGGGTGGAATTGCAGGAGGAGGCTTTGTCATCTCCATCTGGGATGTACCTGGAGTTGGGGTCTGAGCTGAGAACCTGGTTTCCACTTTTGGGTTTGTCTTGGATGATGCTGGATTTTTCTTATTCTCTGTGTCCCAGTGGACAGAAATCGAAGTTGTCTGTGTCAGGGGTTGAGAGGGGATGGGATTTCTTTGTGGAGGTGGGGAAGTGAGTAGTGGGGACCCTGTGGCTTGGGCCTTAGATTTTGGATCAATACAAGAATTGAGGTGAGCAGGGGGGTCAGGGATGGTGACAGGGGTTAGTTTAAGGGAAGATACCTTACGTCCTTGTGTATTAGCAGTACCAGATGCCCTAACATTGCTTGAGTCAATCGAGACAGCTGACTGACTGAGTTGCTGGTCTGTGTTTGCGCTGGTCTCTGAATATGAGTAGGACGATGTGCTCGTAACAGTATAGGCCTCTTGCTCATTTTGAGTGAACGTTAGTGTTCCAGGACTCAAATTATTAGCCAGGTCAATAAGGGAGCTGTAGCTTGGAGGATTAGTGCCAGTGGATGAGAAGTGGAAACTCTCTTTCCTGGGGGGTGGCAATGGCACTGGACTGATATCCTTGTTAGCCAATTAGAAAGTGGCAACCAATGTAAGTTCAAATAGCAACAACAACAAAACAGGAAAAACAAATATCAGCACAAAGCTTGAGATCATGAAGTTCCAAATATTTATTTTCAGAACATGTCAAGGTTATACGTGTATTATTCATAATTATGACATTTTGTGCCATTAAAATAACTTTTCCCCCACTTAACACTTAAAAGCCATTAAGAACATAACACATCATAAAATTACTCTTGTAATTAAAGTTCAAATAGCAATAAAAGAGGATAAAAAAGCTAGATGTCGATATCTATCAGTCTAGTGTGAATGACGTCTGTTGTTACCTGTGAGGGTGACTTCTTGTCCTGCAGGTTGGGTCTGACACTGCGAAAGCCTTTGGCAGCAAGAGATGAGCTGCTAGCATCTCCATTTTTAAGGCCATCTGTTGCACTGCGCGACCGCCAAGAATCTGAAGATAAATTTAGTAATATTACCATCACGTGCCGCATTGTTTTCTGATTAAGTTGTGCTGGATCCATATGGGAAGTTTTATAGCTTTTCTTTTTTTCTTTAGGTCTTGGGCATTAATAGGAGTGTCCACCATTAATCACCAAAAGGATCAGGCACTTACCCAAGTCTGATGAGTGAGAATCGCTCCCTGTGGAAAAGACAGGACACAGCCACAATAAGCAACGCACAGCTTTTCCTTACATTCATCATTGTAACAAATTCCAGTGCGCTCCTACTGTGCAAACATTTTAAAATGCTCTTCGCCATCAAATTAAAATTCACACTAATTATCAAAAACAGCTTCTGCTGCATTTTTAACAGCTAATGATTTTTCCTCCCTGCGTGCTACAGCCAGTAAACACTTCCTCCCGAGGTTGTTTTCAACTTAAACACACACACACACACACGCACACACACACACACACACACACACACACACACACACACACACACACACACACACACACACACACACACACACACACACACACAGTCCAGGTCAAGAAAACAGTGTAATGCCTAACCAAAAAAGATACAAAACAAACCAAACAAAAACTGCTGTTAAAATTTTTGACAATAGTAAGATAGAATATAGAGAGGGAGAAGACACTGTGGGATGTGAGATCGTAGTATATACAGTACAGCTTTCAAAATGAAGAAGCAGAAGAAGAGCGGCAGCAGGAAGGTACGGTATCATGTACGAATGATTCAGGAATGAGATGCAGCTGAACCAAATGAAAAAATTACACAATGAACGAGTTATTAAAAAATAAACAAATAAAAGCATCCCACAATCCAAACACTGCTTAAGCATACTGAGGCAGCCACAGCTCATTTCAAAGTGTTTCAATTATGTTCAAGCCAAAACAGGATTTTCAGCAGCAACGAGCCACTTACTCTTACCTCATGCTCTTCACCAACAGTTTGCCTCAGCCAACATTCGGAGCTGCCTTCATTTTAGTTTCTTTTTTTTGGGAAACAGTGTTAATTTGTATGTCTGAGAGTGTTAGTACCTGTGGCTAGATTTGGTGAGCTCTGGACCCTCTTCATGGGAGAAAGCATGAGTGACAAGGCCACGCTTTTGCGAGCATATC